>CABEEJ010007154.1:0-33206 GCA_901482245.1 Timema douglasi | reverse complement strand
CACTCTTCGTGGTTGTAGAATTAGTGTTATTTTACTCATATTTTCTTCTTGCTTGTAACGTTGATTTCAAGCAACGTTACAATATGGGTGAAATAAGGCAAAATTTTAATGTTCACATTCACCTCATGGGGTCAATGTGAGCAAACCTAAAATAAAAGGCATATGAGAGTAGATCTGCTGAAATATCCTGGAATATTATTAGTTTACATCATGTTGATTAGAAAGAAACAATGAGTGATAAAAAATAAAATTGTTTAACCTACCTGTGATACAGATTTCAAAATCCATTCAAATTGGTTTTCAAGTTTTTGTTACTCTGTCATTTCACTGATCACTCTTTGCAAGTAAACAACAAAATATTTTCATGATAAGCAAGCAGTTTGGCCACACTAACGCCTAGAAACATGTACCAGTGTAAAAATTCCCTAAACAGTAATTTCCCGGGAGTTATGAAGCATGTTCACAATAACCCCGACTGACCCTACATACAATTTTCAAAAATATTTGCACCAACGTATATATTTCTTGGAGTACCTCTCTTCCCCCTTTCCAATAAAGCCAAAAATAGAAAGGATTAACGATCTGGACTTTACTTTCTGTCATTCATTGAAACAACGAGGTGCTTAGAAAGAAAGGAAACGGTCAAGAATGACGTTTACTTCGCTTTTTCAAATATGTAGTCATGTACTAGATATTTGATTATACATATTTAAAATCAATAAACATAGCGATAAAAATACAAAGTGTGCTCACGCCGCAATTTCAAATATAGAAACGGTGGCACCTTAAACTTGGCGATTCTAAAGGACTAGTTGCATGTCTGATATAAGTTCAAAGTCAAATATTTCAAAATCTCTCGAGGATCCAGGTTCTACGAGTATGTAGGGTTGTTGTAGGTAACTAGTACTACCTACACCACCAAAAGTGCTCGTGCCGCAATTTCAAAAATGTATAAACTTGGCAATTTTAGACGACTAGTTGCATGTCTGATATAAGTTCAAAGTCAAATATTTCAAAATTTCTAGATGATCCATGTTCTACTACTATGTAGAGTTGTTGTAAGTACCTACAGTAGCCCCATGGCTTCTTTGGTGCAGACTGACAACTCACAGCTGATAGCTAAAAGCTTTGAAAAATTTCCAGACCAAATTATGTATCCCTCTACGCTGAACCAAATGGTCTGCAAAAACATGTGTTTAGCAGCTGTCACTCAGCACCAAAGAAGCCATGGGGCAGCTGTAGTACTACTTACACCACCAAGTGTGCTCGTGCCGCAATTTCAAATATAGAAACTGTGGCACCTTAAACTTGGCAATTTTATAAGGTTAGCTGATGAAAGTTCAAAGTAAAATATCTCAAAATTTCCAGAGGATCCAGGTTCTACGACTGTTAAGGATTGTTGTAGGTACTTAGGACTACCTACGCCACCAAGTGCACTCGTGCCGCAATTTCAAATTTAGAAACTATGGCACCTTAAATTTGACGATTTTAGAGGACTATTTGCATGTCTGATATAAGTTCAAAGCCAATTTTGGATATAAAATGGTTAGTTTATTTTGACAATTTCAAATTAAGAAACTGTAGCACCTTAAACGTGGTGATTTTAGAGAACTATTTGCACGTCTTATGTGAGTTTAAACATTGTATTTTCTTAAAGTGCCCGAAAGAACCACATTTTTGTACCGCAGATTAAAACAAATGTCTCAATTATGATAATTTACATTAATTATGGTTATTAAAGATATTAATCAATCATTTACTTTTTTAATACGCTAATATCTGGTTTATAATTTTTTTGCTGTATCTATTATGTATCTTATAACTAAATCTGCTTTCATGTGCCATCTATGATTCTTTTTGGAACTATATTAAATTGGTAGTTTTATTAATCTTTACAATGTTGGATAAAAACGGTTAGTTGATTGTGGATGAGGAGCTTTTCAGCCCGCTAAAAAAAAAATCAAAATAAAATTTAAAAAAATAAAGTTGCAGAAAATGACTTCTAATTTACAATAAATATGTCTGAAATACTTAAAAATAAATGAAGATTTTCTTCGTCAATCTTTAAGGTATTTGTTTTGAGTACATTAACCTAAATTAAAGACTGAAATGGGTTTTCTGAATCACAACTAAGACTATAGTCAAATCGGCGCTAGATTGGCCCTCTAAAAGGGGGTAAGTAATAACTTTCAGCTCTATTTAAATGATATAAAGTGATTTGAAAGGACGAGCTGGTTAATGTAATGGAGTCTTTGGTTGTAGCAGCAAATATTTATTTGACCTACTTGTTTTAAAGTTGAAACGTGCTAAATAAAATGTCACAATTCTTTAGGTTTCAGGTTGATTTCAGAAGCGTTCCTCCACTTTTAGAACTATAACCCAACTAACCTAACCTTCCATGTCTCAAACAATAAAAGTGGTAAAATATATTTATTTAGTGTTAATTTGTTTTGGTGCAATGCCATGAGTGTATAATAAAGAAAGTTACAACCAACACGGTTAAATGTGAATGGGGCTCACTTTTTAGTCAAGTAGGCTGTAGTTTAATCCTTGAAACCAATAATCGTAGAGGTAACACGCCAAGTATATGTTTATTATGGTTATAACCCCTATTTGAAAGTCTTTGTGTTTTTTTTTATTCTGATTGAAAATGTTTGTTTGAAAGTATCTAGACATGGCCGAGGAAGCGAGTACCATGCTGGGGTCCCCAGGCTTAGCTTGCCATCCTCGCCGCGTCCAACTCACAGATCAGCAGCTTGAGGCGGTCACTAAAGAGGATTTGGTCAAGCACTGGAAAGAGCTGGAGTCGTACGTGGACTTTCTGGAGTCAAACACATCTGTTCAAGAAGGTTTGCCTGTCTGGTCACTGTAATTATTTAAACAATTTTTTTTTACAGTCCACCACACACTATTACCCATATTTCTCATGGGGATGAAGAATTGTTTGTGGTGTTATTATTCACACATAATTTAAGGCAGAGTCTGTGATGGATATGGAATTAATCGGTTGTAAACCATTGGTTAATTATGCCAAGGATACCTGACTTGTGTCCAGTATAGTCCTAGCTATTTTTTAATTTGGCAATAAGCTACCGGTACTTTTAAAAACACTTCTTACTACCCATTAGGGCTACAAGCCTATGTAGCTACTAATTACTCTAATGTGTTATAGGTTAGGAAGGTTTAATTTAGAGGTGGTGTAACCACATTTGCATGGAGGGAGAGTGGGAAAAACATTTAGGCAAAACCACCCTCAGTACACTTGAATTGGCTCAAACAGTCTAGTATATTGCAAGAGTGATACCTTTGAACATGTGTCCGCTGAATCTGGTACCCAGGATGTCTCCTGGGTAACCAAAGTAACAAAAAAGTTAATCATAGTAAAAAAAGGTTATGAAAGTAACTTAAAAGTCACGAATTTTCAATATTATAGTCATAAAGTCACGAAAATATTGTTGTTTGAATTTCCTGTGTATCGTAACAACGCGAACGCTTCGAATGTCAAAGTCACCCACTACCCATGATGCCATGCACTAGCCGAATGTTGCCTGATTGTTTGACCCGTTTACCGAAGGAATTTTGTGGTCAAAAAAGGTCACCAAAAAGTCACTTATTTTTTTTTCTTTAACTGATTAGTGTAAATATATAAATAGCCCAAATGTGTATTAAGATGTGGTGTACAGAAAGAAAATTAAAAAGCGATGGTGTTAAGAACCATAGTGAAATATATATATATAGATAGATGACTTCGCACCGTGTCTGGTGCATATCAAAAGGAACTGCACCTAAATCTAACGAGAGCATATCATATCACTTGTAGCTTACGTGAAAAGAATGGAATTATTCCAGGCGAGTTGACGAGTATTCGCGAGCTAGAGGAGCGAGCCAGACAGCAGCATCTTGAGAGTGTCCACCGAGAGAAAGTCCTGGTGAGACGTCTCGCCACCAAGGAACAGGAGATGCAAGAATATGTGGTGAGTAAACGGTTGAACAAAGTTAGGCCTATTATAAATTAATAATCCACTATCTATAATGTTTACACAAATGAAGAAGGAAGCGTAACCACGTTTGCATAGAGTGAGAGCGTGGGAAACCACTTGGGGAAAATATTTCAATATTTATTACTTAAATTGGAAAATGACACCTGGACATGGGAATTGAACCCGGGACCTTTGCTTAGTATGCCACTGAGCTATCCAGGAATCGTCCTGTGCCCAAGGTCATTTTTCACTCCTATTTTAAGGCAGAGGATGTAATATCTAGATGCCACTATAACCATAGTTAACAAAAATAATAGCTTTGCAATTTAACTAATTATTTCAATATATATTGCTGAAATTTGAATCCTGACCGCCCCCATGACCAGAAAACTGATTAACTGTTTTCAGCCTGTGGCAGTTTAGTAAAATACCTCCATCTTCCTCTGTCCTTCCACCATTCTTCCTCCTTTAATTACTTCCATTCCTTTCCTCTCATTGCACACTTTCTTTTATTTGCTCCTATCTCTTTCTCTTGGCAACCCTTGCCAAACCTTCTCATTGAGTATAAATTAACGGATTTATCAGTCATGAAATGAGATTTTGGTCATTTAAGTCATTCAAAAGGTAATGAACTTAGCTTCTAGGCTAGACATTTTTGTAAGCCTAATTCAGGGCACAGGTAAAAAAGTATTTATTTTTCCATACTTTGCTTGTAATTAGCATAAATTTACAACTACTCCCCAGCTCGGAAATGATAACATCTTTAAAATCAGAATTTATGAAAAAAATGTAATCAATTTCTTTTGTTTGATTGGTTACTGGTGGGATCTAAGGAGCCCTTTATGTGTGACATAATTTTTTATACCTTCTGTAATTTTTGTCTTAATTTTACTATATTTTTTTTGTCATTTTTTATGGATGAATATTAATGTGTAGGTTTTGAAAAAAACATAAAATATGGTCTAAACATAATTGGTAGACATGATGTAAAGGCAATGATTGTGTTACTAACACAAATATAGATGGTGTAAGTTTTTTTGAGCACGAGATTGTATCAGCACCAGTAGCATTTGTGTCTTAAAATTGCACTGCCTTGGTAGCTTAAAATAGTTTCAATCATATATTGCGCTTAAGTTAAATATTGACAAAACCCTTAAAAGTAGGTCCTATACAAAGTGTTGTGTTTACTTTGCTGAAATGAACTTAAAGGGTATTTTCTATGACACTATACAAAACTTGAAAAGATCAAGTGGACAGAGTGATAAATGAAGTCCCAAGAAGAGTGTGTGAGAAGAGATCCGTTTTGGATGTGATTCTTCGCTGGAAAGCAAACTGGATCGGACACATCCTTAGGAGGAACTGTCTTATGCACAACGTGTAGGAGTATTAAAATATTTGATTGCTTGAAGGAATGGAGAAAATTCTGAGAGCTGAATTTAATATTTAGCACCGCGTCTTACTACCCGTTCGGGTTATACGCTCTAAGTACTAATTACGCTAATGGATTAGGAATTGGGAAGGTTGAATTAGAGGAAGTGAACCCGAATTTGCGTGGAGGTAGAGTGGAAAACCAATTAGGAAAAACCACTCCCAGTTCACCCGACCTAGATTCGAACCTCGATCTCCCCGTCCTCAGCAGTCGAGCTCAACACGACAAGCGCGTTAGCCAACTACGCCACCGAGGCGGGTCTGAGAGCTGAAGGAGGAAGAGGACAGGGCAGAGCCTTTGTGACCTAAGATCACTGATACAATTTTAAGGTCATTATTTACAAGGCACTTTAGTACACAATTTTAAAAATTGAAATTTTCCACTCTGAAAAGTTCAAAAACTATTCATATTTTGGTTGATCATGAAGAACTAAGTGTCTGGGAAACAAAGGGTAACTGGTATAAGAGTGTATAATGGATCTTTGTGAATTGCATTTAGTAATTTATTGTGGGGAGTAAAGCGGGGGCATAAAACAAATATACAATTTGTTTGTTTGTTCTCCTTCTACAAGACAGCTCCACCCAGTAACCTTATAAAAACACTTGTTTTCTGGATTTGAGGAATATCTGCTCGACTATTCTAGTGACTTAATATTGGTAGTCAATGATGTGAGCGCATGTGTTACCCACAGAGCCAGATAACAGAACTGAAGGCATCTCAGGCGCCAGGAGCCACCGCGTTGCGTTCTGCGCTCCTCGATCCAGCTGTCAACCTTTTGCTGCAAAGGTTGCGGCAAGAGCTGAACTCCACCAGGGCTCGTCTTGAGGAGACCCAGAACGAGCTTAGCGCATGGAAGTTCACTCCAGACAGGTAATTGACAGGTCGTTAAACTTATCGGCTGGGTAACATCATTAGAGAGTACCAGGCATATCCAAATAGTGAGTTTGTTTAAAAATGAGGTGGCCCAATAGCTAAATAATTTTATAACAATGGAAATTGATAAAACTAAAGAAAAAGGGGAATTAAACTACTAAGAGTAAATTAATTAATTGAGTAATTTATTCATTATAATATTCATACATTCAGTTAAGTGTTAAATTAATGGTCTGGGGTCTGGGTGTTAAGTTTATCCTGTATTTATATTAGAGTATTAAAGCTTAAAAATGAATTGAAATTCAAGATTTTGAAAAAAATATATATTTATGTATACATTTTTTAATGTCAAATCCTTGAATCTCGAATATGTTCAAGGATTGGAGTATATGAGGGTTCCAGTCATAGTTTGAAGTCCATCCTCAAAGTGAATGTTGTGTTTTTTTGACAGCAACACGGGCAAGCGTCTCATGGCTAAGTGCCGACTCCTGTACCAGGAGAACGAAGACCTGGGCCGCATGATCTCCAGCGGTAGGCTCGCCAAACTCGAAGGGGAGCTCGCTTTACAGAAGAGTTTCAGCGAGGAAGTCAAGAAATCACAGTCTGGTTAGTTTGTTTTAGTATTCAACCTTTGACCTTCCTCATAATATTAGAAACCTAACAACTTTCCTACCCACTTTGCTGGCTGTATGGTCTAAGCCGTCCTTCTCGCAATAGACTACACTGCAGATAACGGGGAGCTCGGGGTTCAAATTCCGGTTGAGTGTACTGAGAGTGTTTTTTCTAAAAAAAAAATTCCACTCTTTTTCCCTGCACATGTGAATAGATTACCTCTAAAAACAACCTTGCTTAGCCCTAACACACTATCTTAATTATTAGTACATATACTTATAAACTAGAAGTGTATGTATGAAATAAAGTGCATTGAGCAAAAACAATTGGTAATAAATAAAATGATAGAATATTAGGTAAATGGTAGAGCTCAAATAAAAGTAAAAACACTAACACATATTTACACACTCATCAATATTTTGAAGGAGTGACCTGGCGATCTAGGGGTAAGGTGTCAGACTTCTGTGCTGGCGGCCGGGGTTCAATCCTCGGTCCCGGCACAGATTTATCTGATTACCAAACCCTTCCTTCACCTCTGACAAGACATCTTGTGAATGTGAGGAATGCCAGGCCTCCACCGTGGTTCGGATTCCACGTTAAACTGTAGGTCCTCCATTTCATCTCACAATCACCCTACCATTACACATTAGCGTAAGTGCGTATAACCCGAACGGGTAGTAAGACGCGGTGCTAATAATAAATCAATATTTCGATGCTATTATAGCATCTTCCTCAGGAAGTAGTAATAGACTGAACAGGAAGTGTAGTAAGAGGAGCTGCTAAAAATAAAAACGTTCCCCTGTTTTAAAGGAAGTCGGCCGAAAGAGTATGAATGTGGATATTCACGCTCAAAATAAATTGACCACTTGTTTGGTCGATCGCTTAGAAAGTATTGTGAGAAAGAAAATGAAAGATATAGTTTGCAACTTTTCCTAAAATGAAGACTATAAGATCTAAATATTGAAGCTGTCTGGAAGATTAATATTTACAATCTTGTTTTTGTCTTTAGAAAAGTAATTATGGACCTTCATTTCAATAAACTCTCTGAATGAAGATTATGCATTGCCATGCATCAACTTTAAAGTCAAGTGTTTAGTTAGAAAATACATTTTCAATATTATTATTATAATTATTATTATCACCGTGTCTTACTACCCGTTCAGGTTATAAGCACTTACGCCAATGTGTAATGGTAGGGTGATTGTGGGATAAAATGGAGGACCTACAGTTTAACGTGGGATCCGAACCACGGTGGAGGCCTGGCATTCCACACATTCACAAGTTGTGATTAATACACGTCTTGTCAGAGGTGAAGGAAGGGTTTGGTAATCATATAAATCTGTGCCGGGACCGAGGATTGAACCCTAGCCCCAACACAGAAGTCCAACACCTTTCCCCTAGACCACCAGGTTACCTACTTTTTCAATGAAATTATATAAAGTAGTAGTTTAATTTGATTAAAAACTCACTTTCATTCAATGAAAGGACTACAAGTTTTAGATGTAATATAATATTACTTTTAAAACATCCGATGAACTACTATTTTTATTGTCTTAATAGTAGTTCTTTGAAAAGTAGAACTTGCTCCCTCCATTTTATTATTGTTAGTACAGTTTTAATATTTCTCTATGGATTTCAAGTTGATCTATAATTTTTCTTAGTATTAATTTCAATGCTGGATGATGATAGGACTAACCGCAGCGATCCTAGTGGTGAGGGACTCAAGCTACCAAAAGGAGCGCAACCATTTTAACCTGGAGATTGTTTGTTTGTGTCCTAAGCTCTAAAAATTTCTTGCCAAATTTGGTAAAAATTGGTTCAAGCATTTGACAATTATCGCTGAACAATCTAACGGACAGATTTTTTAGAGTCCACCATCTTGGAATGAATTGTCAGATTGAAGTTTTATATAATACATTGTTTGGCCAAGGTTTTACAAATGTGTTTGCTAAATTTCACTATAAATGCTCCACACAATTTGACAGTTACGGTGGGAAAAACTATCCAGGCAGACAAACATACAGACAAAATGCCAAATAGTAGAATCTAAACAGGACCTGGATATGCTCAGTCAATAATATAATAAATGTATTCACTCTATTTAGAGATCATAAATTTAAAATTTGTTGTGAAAATTTAATCTTGTTGTTAGCCTGTATATCGATCAAATCTCCAATAGTGGTTGTAAGCTGAGGCCTGTTTATCTGCAGAGTTGGACGAGTTCCTTCAGGAACTAGACGAGGACGTTGAAGGTATGCAGAGCACAATCTACTACCTGCAACAAGAGCTGCGTAAGTCGAAGGACACTGTGACGGCCCTCCAGCAAGAGAACATCCTTCTCAAGACCGGCGGCGAAGGGGGTAACAGTTCGGCTGCCCCAGACGCCTTGGCCCCCACAGAGGACATGTCGGAGGAGATCACGGCCTCATCTGAGGTCTCAGCACCTCTGGAGGACTTGGCTCCATCAAAGGTCCCGGCCCCGTCAGAAGTATCTGCACCATCAGAGGTATTGGCCCCGTCAGAGGAACTGGCACCATCAGAATTATTAGCGCCATCAGAGATTTTTGTCCCATCAGAGGTGTTGGCTCCACGAGAACTCTCCACCCCAACACAAGCCCCCACAGGGGCGAAGATGTGGCAGAAAGAGATGGAGAGTGAGGAGTCCCAGAAAAAGGTCCCGGCTAGCCCAACACCGCCAGAGCAGTATGCCGGGGAGGACTCCAGTGACTCTGGGGAGCTCATACTAAAGCTCGAGGAAGAAGAGGAGTTGGAGGGGGAAGCAGACAGTGAAAGTGCAGCGGATAAAGACACCCCTTTGACAGGAGAGGCAGAGCCTCAGCTAAGTATCAAGCATGTGGAGGATCCACGCGTGACTCTTAGTTATGCGGAGGAGCTGCGCATGAGCATCAAACCTGCGGAAGAGCCACAGCAAGCGAATTCCAAGAAGGAGGAAGTCTCCAGGAAAAGGAGTTTCCCTAAAGAGGAGGACAGCAGCGGGGACGACAGTGACAATGTCCCACTCATCAAGAAGGTCCGCCGTGACTCTGAGATCTCCCTCCATTACGAGGATGACGATGAGGCAGAGCTCATCACCGGGGAACCCGCAGGGTCCAGACTTAGTGACGAGCAGGCTTAGAATTAGTTGACTTGTACAATAAACTGTAATAATATCATCGCTATTTAGGGGTGTGTGAAGTCCATTTTTTTCAATTTCAAACAAAATCTAATTGAATATATTAAATATCTTCAAAGCCAAATCGAAGTTAGAATATTTTCTGTTGGTAGTTTTATACTAAAAAAAATATATTATAATTTGACTATATTTAACTTTCTATTCGACACCTTAGATCAGTCAGTAGCCTGCCAGCTTGCATCAACGAGCTGGTTTGACCCATCACTACACCACTGAATTCATGTTCTGCTTGTAAAAGCTCTCCTGGTTATCTTTAGAATACTTTTGAGAATTAGTTACAACCATGTCAGAACAATAATTAAAGATTTATTGGTTAATTTCTTTTAGTGCAATTTACTTCCTTGATGGTGACCTGGCAGTCCAGGGGTAAGGTGTCAGACTTCTATGCTGGCGGCCGGGGTTCAATCCTCGGTCCCGGCAAAGATTTTTCTGATTACCAAACCCTTCCGTCACCTCTGACAAGACATCTTGTGAATGTGAGGAATGCCAGGCCTCCACCGTGGTTCGGTTCCTTGATTTGAGGTGTATATTTAATAATATGCATTATCATTAATTTTTAAGGTCTTATTTTGAAATTTTTAAGGTCACAAACATCCGAGCCTCACTTAAAGTAATGATATACCAGTCTCTATAATTTTGTCAGCAAACTAAATAATTTACCAATGGTTATTTTCGATAATCATTTCCCTAAGAGTAAAATATATGAAAAAGCTTTTTCCTAAGCTTATATACACTTTTCTTAAATAATTTTTTTTCTTTTTGCAGAAAACCGTCAAATTATGCACTTGATAAATTATTTCACAACATTTTGCAGAACAAAGTTGATTACTTCTGACCGTTGGAAATATTATTAGATGATATATTATACCCTGATTTTGGTTGGAAGAACAGTAGAGAAAAATTCACACATATTTCTTTGCGACCAACAATGATAGAATTTTACTAAATTAGTTGTATTATTCTATAGGTATTGATAATATCTAAACAGATGCAGGTAGCATGACTTGATGTATGAATATATTAAAATTGTTTTAGTAACTTTAGTAACTAGCTTCTACTGTTCTTCCTACCACAATCATACTATAATTTTGAAGATCATGTCTTAGATTTCACTGTTTTGCTTGCACTATTTTGTGTTCATTCGTCAAGGGGAAAAAAATAAGAGCTAAACCCAGTGTTTTATTTAACCAAAATAATAAATTAGAATGGAAATATCTTTAATTATGGTTGTGCTATTGCGATTTGGTTTCCCTGTAATCTTGACATATTATTTTAGTAAGTGTGCAGAGATTGTATTCATTGACTCATTTAAGGAATAGGTTATTTTAAATTAAAATCAATATCAGCTTGTCACATTTGCAAGAGAGTACATGAAAGAACGATAGGCACAATTAAGTAAACGTGCACAATATGAACAATTCACGAGCGTATAATCCAAAGAGGTAGTAAGACATAGTGCTGTACAATGAGGTAACAGCTGCGTTCTGAAGAAAGTCGACTGAAGTTTAATTCTATCAAAATAAATTGGGAGGAAGTATGAAAGGCTTAGTGAAATTTTTAAATTAGTAAGCATTAAAACAAAAGAGGAGAAAAAGGAAATTATTAAAGACTTAAAGGACATAGCTATAAATAAAAAAGCTTGTATGAGGATAACAGGTGCTGTGGTGTGGCAGAAAGGAGCGCGAGTAATTTTACAGTTTTTAGAGCATTACATTTTGTTGGCCAAAATAAATCAAATATTTATCCAGTAGCAACATAGAGCTTAGTTTTCTGCACATGCTAATATCAACAGATCTTAAATCTGGTTTGGATATATCAATTTCTTAAACCAGCTATTTTCTTTTATTTTTATCTTTTCGTATATCTCAAATTTTCAGGATTTATTTTTAACTTTTGAGGCGAGTTCAGGATGATATTTTCTCGTCTCAATAGAGATATTCAATAGTTTTGCTTATCCTTACTGTAAAAGCCATGCGCAGTTTGTTTCCCTTTATGTATTGTATCCTTCTTTCCTGTGCCGTCTTCAAATTACAACAAAATTTATCCCAAAACGTGAATAGACGGTTTCTTTATAATTAGTATGAGCTATATCATTGATCTGTTATAACTGAAAGGACAAAGATACTAACCACATTAGATTTCTTGGTTAGCATAAGTGGTTAAAATTTTATCTTGAGTCAGGAAGTTTTAATTAATAACTCAGGCATGTTATGTGACTGCAAAGAAAATAAATTGTAAAAAATTCACAATTTAAATTTGATTTATGACAGACATTTCGAATTAATGTAAATCTATAATAAAACTATATATCTTACTTGTATTTTAACATGTTATAATTTCATTATCATCATCAACAACTGTTGCTAGCCTGTGGCCTGGTCAGTTTAATAAAATTCCTCCATATTCCACCATTCTTCCTCCTTTAATATGGTATTCATTCTTATCCTCTCCCTTGCACAATTTCTGTTATCTGCTCCTCCCATTTTTTCCCCTTGGTCTGGTCTCCCTTGAGGTATTTTAAGATACATACTTCATCTCCATCATTCCTCTCCTTCTCCATCCTCATTACATGCCCATATTAACTAAGCCTTGCTTCCTCTACCATCTCATATACGCCAACATCCTCATTACATGCCCATACCATCTCAGTCTTGCTTCTTCTACTATCTCATGTACTCCAACATCCTCATTACTTGACCATACTATCTCAGTCTTGCTTCCTCTACAATCTCACATACTCCCTGTACCTCCACTCTTCTCGGATAACTTCATTCCTATGGTCTCCACTGTCCTGGTCTCTCTTAAATTCATTTTCCATTTTTCTGTTGCATATGAAACTATGGGTACAAAGTATGCTCTAAACATATTTTTTAAAGTTTATAAATGGAATAAGTTGTAGGAAAAAGAGATAGGAATGAACAGGTCTAGTTTAGGGACTTTCACTTTTAACTCTAGCATCAAAGGGCTACTTCCATTCTTAACAGGGTATCCTGAGAGAGTTTTCCATTATCCTTTTGAGTGAATGCTGGTGCATTTCTTTAGAATGCTATTTTTTTTCCATTTTACTAGGATTTGTTATTTGTAGGTAGTTTGAATGAGTAAAATTACCATATGTTATAAAGGTTTACAACGCTTGTAAAACTTTGACTTCATTTTGGAAACATAATTTTGGTTTATATTACAAATACCTACAATGCAATGTCAATAAAAATGTGAATAGCTAAGATGAACATTCATGTTCAAGTTCTACTTTCTTACACTCCTCAGGTAGAGAAAGTATTGTAATTTTTAAGAAAACTCGAACTTAATTTTAAGGATGTTGAAATTTCATGAATATAGCCCAGAATTTTATGTAATAAGGAATTACACATTTTAATCCTGACAGTTTGATGTTTAACGTGGAATGTCGGCAAATCAGGACGTTCGAGACTTTATTTTCGGTTTTAATGTAACACGTTTTATTAAATTTTATACATTTTCAAAGATTTAACACAAAGTTACATATTTTGCGCGTTTTTGTATTGTTGTAATATTTTTATGTCTTTCTTGGTCATAATTTTTTTTTTAAATGATGTGTTGCTAATTTACAAATCACCTGTAATCTTATAAAGGAATGTATCCAGTGAAGGGATGACAGTGTGCAAATTAAAAGTCAGATATGCTGGCTCGTAGGAGAGAGAACTGTCTTTTGAAAAACAAACGAGACCAACCATGTCTATAAGTTTAAGTGCAATATTGATATTGGATTGTAAGTAAAGACCAAACATTTAAACTGCCGGAAAAATGAATTCTAGAAAACTGACGCTAAAAAATCTAGAGTGGTCTAATTGATGTTCACTTGTTTTCAAAGAGCTGGCAACAGTGGAGTTTGTAGTGTTTGTATTATTTCGAAAATCAGTTATACTAATGTAATTTATTTGAAGTCTAATTAATGGGAAATTTAAGTGGTGTAAAACAAACTGATAATACAACTTACAAGACTTAAAAAAATTAGTTTTGTAAATTTGTAGATTTAGGGAAAATGTTTTTCTATTACTTCCTTCTGGAATTTTTATCCATAAATTTAGATTTTGTTTTAATAATGTATGTGTGTATAATCTGTCAGAAAAGAAGGTTTATTCACTGTTATATATTTTTACATAATTACACATTTTACTACATATTTATGTACATTTTGTAGTTTAATATTATATCGAATCCAGTCTCTATTTATGACTGTTAAAGAGTGACGCTTTATAGCAGTAGTGGCCAGACTTTGGGATCTAGTGATCTATTCCAGAGAAAGAAAATGATTTGCAATCTACTACAACGCTATGGGCTGATATTATTTGTTTCAATGGTAAATAAATAGCCCATTATGTGTTTTAATAATAAAATTATTAGTGTTGGATAGAATCTACTTTTTTATGAATCCAAATCTTCATTTAACTTTTAAATCCCAAATATCGAATTTGAATCCAAATCTTGGAAAAAATTATGAAGATACAAGTAAATAAAATATAAATAATAACTAAATTATAACATTATTTCTTATAATACATTCATTATAACATTTAAATGTTAAATTATATTGGTCTGGGGTCTGGTTTTTAAGTTCATCCTATACTTATAATAGGTTCTAAACCACAAATAAGCAGTAGTAGAGCTTTAAATCAAATTTCAATTGAAAAGTTAAAAAAATTAAATATAAGGATTTGAGTCTATAATCCAATATTTTCTCAAACCCTTGAATTTTGAATGTTCTTTAGAATACAAGTGATTTTAGGGTCCCATCCCAAAATATTATGTTAGAGGTAAAATTTATAATACTTTTACTGATTGAAACAGTTTTTTCATTAAATTAAATCCCTACACTATATAATTTCAGTGGAAGAAGTATTTTCTCACTAAACACTTGACACTGCATAATAGTTAGGAAAGCTTGTTGATTAAGGGGTTCATAATTATTCTGCCACAAACAAACGCAAGACTTTAAATGGTTGTGAGTTAGATAGCTTCAATATTTATATTTTATAATATTAATTTAAGAAAAAGTTTGCAACCCTCTCTTTCAGTTTCTTTCAATCTTACTAATGAATTTCCACAAGGAAATCGACCACAAGTGGCCACAATTGACTGTTTGGCCACCTCTGATTTAGAGCATGGTATGACTGAATTGGCGGTAACAATATTCAAATATTGGTCAGGAATACTGAGGGTGTTTCTTCATATAATGGTTCTCGCATTCTCTCTTCACTAATGTGTTTTTCCCCTAAGCTACTCTTTCAATCATTACTTCTTGCTGTATACATATATACTAATTATATTAATGTATTAATGAACGGAAACATTGGATTTAGAGGATGTGCATTCGCATTTGTGTAAAGGGAGAGTGAAAATTATTACTAACCTTGTCGTTTACGGGTCACAATTAAACCATGTAATGCTGTTGAGAAGGGGGGGGATCTATTGTCTACATGGGTGGGGAAAGTTAGGCACACCACAGTGTTGTGTAACACAGATCTATCTTATCCTGAAGACCCACATTGGTGGGCATGTAGCCTAGTGAGGTTAGTTTTCCTAAATGATTTATATTATACAAGTGAATTATTTTATATATCATTAAACATGGCGCAGTCGGCAGGGTCTGAGTGGAAATTAACGTTTTAAAACACATGTACATGGTGGCTCAAAGTTTGCGAGTATGATTTTCTATTTCCTTGTGTTGATTATCAGAAATTATAATGGAATTAAATAACCAATATTCCCTTAATATTGCCAGCGACCTAATAGAATTTCGGAAATAGGTCTTAGGATATTTTGAAGTAACAGCGACTGGTACAAATCTGCTGGTGTACGAATAGCTAAGCTTAAAAACCTCCAGGGCCAAGGGAGAGAGACTTTCAGCCTTGAAGAAGAAACAATGAATGGTAAAAGGACTGCTCCCAGTGGTAGATGATCCAATAATATTGAAATGTACCTATTTTCTAGGCATTTGTTGATGTGTGTGTGCGTGTATAAAACTTAATTTTTCAAGCAATCTAACAAGTTATTGGTTGGGATCAGTTGAATAAAATAATATATCTAAAGAACGACTAATGTATGGGTGTTAAGTAGTCAGCCAGAAGGCTGTGAGTTTTGTTATTCTTTGCTCTCTTTTTCATTTCCGTTTCTGGGACGCTCAACCATGTAATGGCGGCGCTAATCTGAAGCATGTTCTAATGGCATATATATATTACCACCATATGTAATTCTTTCTCTTACGAATAACTTACTCGGTCCAAAACTATAGTAAGGTTACAACAACGCGACAAGCTATTTTTTTTATTTCAAGAACCCTGAGTTTATTTTGTGTGTAGTATCATGTGTAGCTCTCGTGTGTGCAATTTTCGTACGCCAAAAGTTTCAACAATGGCTAAGTTTTCCACTTTTGACTCTCGTCTTGAGGAAATCAAGTCATATTTTGTCAGGTTTGAACATTTCTGCAACACTGAAACAATTGCAGCCGACGTAAGAGTTGCTTAGCTCCTGAGATGCATTGGCCCAGTCGCTTACCAGGTGTTAACAGATCTCTGCTCGCCGGTCGCGCCAGGAACCAAGACTTTCACCCAACTAAAGATTCTCCTCGAAACTCACTACGCTCCTAAAAGATCATTGTATGAAAAGCGTTCTGCCTTTAGCTCTTGCAAACAGCGTGCGGGAGAGTCCTACGCGGCTTTCAGCATATCTTTACATAATCTTGTCACCACTTGTAGCTTCGGAACATTTCTGGATGATGCCCTCAAGTCAGTTTTATCACATCATCTCATCGGATATAATTCGCGACAAGATCCGGAATGAAGAGGGTAACTTCAGCTCCATGGTTGCTCTCGCCAGTCTCTACGAGATTTCTGGACTCACCACTACCCAAGACAATGCCAGTGACAACCTTAATCTCATTAACGTGGTTCGCCTCTATCAACAGAAGAACAAGAGATTCAAGGAAAATTTCCAATCCAGTTAAGGACCAAAACCTTAGCTCTCGTC
The DNA here is from genome assembly GCA_901482245.1 of Timema douglasi. Classification (NCBI taxonomy): domain Eukaryota; kingdom Metazoa; phylum Arthropoda; class Insecta; order Phasmatodea; family Timematidae; genus Timema; species Timema douglasi. Next base: position 16,114 of record CABEEJ010007154.1, on the reverse strand, counting down.
AGGACCCAATCATCAGTCGTCACAAAGCGCGTTATGTGAAAGTTGTGCTGGGCCTCATACTTGGCCTAATTGTCCCTTCAAAAATGTGCAATGTCATAACTGTCACTGTAGAGGACATATTGCTAAGGTTTGTCGCAGGGTTAAAAATTCCTCTCAGCATCAAGGAGGTGCCCGTCAAATTCAGGAGGACATGCCTTCAAACACCTTCCTCTGGTGAGTAGCATTCCACTTCGTGGTTGCACTGGGCATGAACTAGATCTGAATTTCTTACCAGGGGCAGTATATTACGTTACCTCTAGTAGTGGTTCGGGGCTCCTTCCCCTCCCTATTGGGCATATCTTGGATCAGCCATATTCCTCTGTGTTGGAATGCTATCTTTCTCATCAACTGTGTTCGGCAGGTAAAAGGTGACGTGGTGGGCCTGCTCAAGAATAAATATCCTTCAGTCTTCAAAGAGTTACCAGGTGACATTAAGGGTGTGGAAGTTAATATAGCTCTGAAAGAGGGAGCCAATCCGGTATTCTATGGCCCTCGTGTTAATCCTATTCCTTTGAGGAATGATGCAATGAAGGCTTTTGAGGTCTTCGCCCTTTTCATCGGCGAGCCCTGGAATTGTCGGCAGAATCTGATTGTTTATTGTGGTTGGCTATGGTCATCGTTCCATCAGCGCTTCGTCCCAAAGTCCTGGAGCTCCTCCATGAGCTTCATCTTGGCTCTAGTCGCATGAAGAACCTAGCACGTGGTTTTGTGTGGTGGCCAGGTCTCGATGACGAATGTTTTCAGCCTGGGGGCTGCTCGAGGAGGTTGTTTCTGACAACGGTCCACCGTTCTCATCAGCTACATTCGCTAGTTTTCTGTCTAACAATGGAATTCTACATTCCCCTTCTCCTGTTTACCACCCCCAATCTAAAGGTTTGTCGGAGATTGTCATTAATACCACCAAGACAGCTCTCATGAAACAGTGGTTTGATGTTTCTACTAAATCCAGAACCCTTCAGCATAAAGTAGACGCCTTTCTTTTAGCATATCTTAAAACGCCTCGCACCTTAACTAAGGTGACACCAGCCGAAGTATTTTTGGGCCGAAAGCCCCGTACAAATGTTTCACTTCTCCACCCATCCATGGTTCTCAAACTAAGAGTGAAGGAGGCTCGGGCAAAATTCCCTGCTTCGCAATCTTCCAAGGTCACACATTTCTCCCCAAGTGACCTAATGTAGGTGTGCTCTGTCACTCATCGCAAACTCAAGGCTGTTCCAAGTGAAATTCAGCATAGAGTCTCAACTTTCTCATATCTAGTAGTTGTTGGTGGATGCTCCAAACAAATTTCAACATCTCATCTACGCCTCCGGGACCCCAAGGCTGTTACAGTTGAGTTGTCATGGGAGATTGTTGAGCAGGCCATGCCAGCACATAGGCCTGCCCTTACATCTGATGGACCTACACCGGACCCTCTAATTCAGCCACCTCCAGTTGCTGATCGCTCCCTCCCAGCCTTTCCAGCTCCGAAGCCCTCCACGGATTCCACTCCAGAGGACCTTCGTCAGGCTCCCAGCGTGATGGCTCCAGCTCACACCCTGAGAGACCTGCTGCAGCATCTCCGAGAGTGTCTGCCCTCCTAGCAGCCTCGTAAAACTCATCGTCCAGGGCCGCCCCAGTAACAACTCGCTCTGGACGTCAGGTAATCAAACCCCAATGCCCGGACTTTGTCTATGTTTCGCATTAGTCAGAACTTTGATTGTGTTCTTTCCTCACTCACTGTACTTGATTGAAATCAAGACTATTAATAGTACCAACTACCAAGGACTTATTGTTACTCTTGTAGTCTATATGCCAGTGCCGGCAATCAATGATAAGTTAATTATGCGTGGAAGAGTGTTATGTAGTCAGCCAGAAGGTTGTGAGTTTTGTTATTCTTTGTTCTCTTTTCATTTCCGTTTCCGGGACTCTCAACCATGTAATGGTGGTGCTAATCTGAAACATGTTCTAATGGCATATTATATCTATTACCATCATATGTAATTCTTTTTCTTAAGAATAACTTACTCACTACAAAATTATAGTAAGTGTACAACAATGAGAATCAACGAAATAAGTTGTATATCCTTATATTTATATATATTGGCACCTGAAAAAATCCTTATTATAATTTAAATATATATGTATATATATAAAAATAAAATATACCATTCTGTAATATTATTTTTAATTTTTAAGATAGCCATTGATCTTTATACTATACTGGATGAGCACATAAGTACACTCCTTGCAAGGAACCAAAGCGAAACACTTGCATTTTTCGTCTGCTTAATTGTAAGGGGACAGATCTGTTTCTTCCAATGTTCTTGTGCTAAATCATTTACTTGATGAATAAAAATGTTATTGTTTAAAGATAGTGAAGTATAACCTACAACATTCGGCTTTAGCAACATTTGCATTAAAGGATATATAATTCGGTTTTACGAGTAATATAGTACAAATACGAATTCAATCTTAAATATCTCAAAGTATGTAACCAGCATCCATGTTGTCTACGTTCTGCCAATGCTAAAATATATTTAAAGATGAACACTAACATATATATTGTTTACAAAAACTATATTATGTTGAAAGTTCGATAATTATAATAAAATAAGTTGTCATTGCTTTGTATTTATGTACGAGAAGGAGATAGCTGAAAGTTTTTTTCTCTCCTAAACAATGGAATGTAGACAACCGCTTGAAAATTTCAGCCATGGATGTCAGTCCATTATGCTTTCTCTATTAAAAATATGCTATGGAATATTCTTTAATCAACAGTTGGCGTAACTGTTTTTTCAAGCTGCCATTTCTAAATTTTGCAAAATGGCGACAGTAAGAGTATTTGGTTTCTGCTTGCAGAAGATAAAACCAATTAATACACAATGGTATTTTTAATTTTGCTCTTTAGTGTACAAATTTAACCGACAACACAATTTAGTTTTTCAATATGGCTAAGAAATTAAAATGCTGGTCTATAGATTGCTAAATTTAAAGTGTTGCCAGTAGTGTAATTCAGCCAAATCTTATATTTTTTTTGGTACTTCGTCTTGCTACCCTTTTTACGCTTTTAATGAAATTAAAGCTTATAATATGGAAATTTAGATGGGAACAGTATGCACTGAGGCCGGATTTTTTTTTATGTTATTGGATAATACATTTAATATAATTTACTATCTAGACATCTTGTATTATTTTTGTGTCTATATTTTTGACCACCTATACATACATCAATATAGATGTAGGCCTATGAATCTTAAAAAAAATACTAAATTTTTCATAATACGACATAATATTAAAGACAACTGCCCTCAATGTGTACGATCCCCGTAATTACCTATGATACATACCTAATAGAAGCTTGGGTTAAACTGGGTCCATATATTCGTTTATATTTTATGATACCTAAACAAACCTTAACTTTTATAGCTCAAACAATTTAAGGAGTAATATCCGTTTAATTATGCAACATTACCACTGATGTATAAATTGGAATGAAGTGTTAACCAACACAGTTAAATTCAAATGAGGATTAGGTAAATAATCTAGGAAACTAATAATTATGGCCTAATATTGACGTTTCAATTTGTCCTACCTACAAGTTTTGTGTCGGGCATGGTTATGAACACTGTTTGGAAGTGTTTTTGTTATAAAATCTTTTTCAAAAAGTGAGGCTATCTGCGACTTAATTTCATTATTTTGGTGTGGGTACACCTTTAGAAGTCCTAATTGTACATTTTTATACTTGTCCTAGGTGCAATCGCTTACTATCAACATCAACTATTCAATATGCAGAAAGCAAAGACGGCACACCAAAGTTAACGGATGCACCTCTTATAGATACCAAATTGATACTTAACCCTGAAGAAGTCAAGCATCAGAAGCAGCTTCAAGAATACATCACCGTGACGGAACCAGTAAGCCTGTAGTTCACTTTCCTATAAAATAATTTGAGGAAATTGAAACTTTGAATTCTAAGTCATTTGAAATAATTATAAATCATTTTGAACTCTCTTATGTTTTAAATGCCAATTGATACTTGCTTTAAGCCACCTTGTGTTTGTATGCCATAAAGTTATTATGGCTGTATACTAATAGTATGCACACTATGCACACTTTAATCAAACGCATTTCTGGCACCATAAAGTGCATTGGGTGCATACAACTTTTCAGACATCTAATTACACCTAGAGCTACCTGATGGCCACTTATGAAGTATATGTTCCCACTGCAACGAGATTGATGTTTTTAATAGTGTGTGGTCTCTATTGCCATATGCACACTTTATAGTTGTAATATAAATCTACTTTTAAGGGCTGATTTAAAATCAATATCGAGAAAAGATGTTCACCTTTGTATTTCACACACCGTAGGCCCTACAGTTATTAGTCTATTTTTAATAACACAACTGTTTGTTTGCTAAATCTTTTATGGGCCATATAAAATTAGTTGGTGGACCGGATCACACTGACTTCACTGAATAGTTAAGTCCACGCCAATAGGTCCACGCATTAATACAGAAACTAGAAATATATTTTGTACTTTAAAAAAGGGATTTACACACTACAGAAAGAAATGTAGTCAACTAACACATGTAAATGAACAAATTATACAACAAAAACAGTTTGGGTAACAGCTTGTGTCTTGATAGTCGATATAAAATAGTTATTTAGTCATTATAAAATGCTTTTTTTTATAACTAAAGTGCACAATAAAGGGCAAGTCATATATGCCCCTTAGTAAAGTGTGCTATAAAGGGTGCAGTTGTACACTGAAAGAGAATTTGGACAGCATCAAATTAATTTCCGCCCTTTAAGTTGTTTCCACTGCAACTTTCAAGTGCCCTTGGCTTACAAAGGCCCTTAGATGGGCTATTCGGACACAGCCTTAGTCTAAGGGAAAGATCATGTATAACAAGACAGTGTAGAAACACTGTACAATAATGTAAAGCAAGTGGTAGTGAAGGAAGCCAACTTAAAAGGATAGTTAGGCTAGGTCTAGGTACAGCAGCTCCATGGCTTCTTTGGTGCTGATTGACAGCTCACAGCTGACAGCTTTGAAAAGCTACCAGACCAAATTATGTATCCCTATGCCGAACCAAATGATCTGCAAAAACATGTGTTTAGCAGCTGTCATTTCTGACAGTCAAAATGTAGGTATATACCTAAATGTTTACTGTCAGAAGTCGGCTGTGAGCTGTCAGTCAGCACCAAAGAAGCCATGGGGCTACTGTAGGAATAAACACAACACAATATTATCTTCATTTCTTAATACACATTTTACACATCCCACTTCTTGAATGAACAAAGAAGGGGTTGGGTGAGGAACGAGAGGGGTGCGAAGTATTTAACTTTGGTAGGGAGAGCAAAGGGAAGGGATGATGGAGGCGAGTGGGTGTAGAAAGGAGCAAAGGAAAGAAAAAAGAGAGATAGGATGGAAGGGGGGGAGCAAAGGAAAGAGTTGGGTCGGAGAAGAAATGTGAGAGAGGGGTGTGTAAGACGACAATGCGATGAAACGTTGGTTTTGATTGCAGATGGACATCAGCACCCTCTCTGGCGTCCCTGAGGAGCACATCAAGAACCGTCTAGTGAGGATCTTCAAGCCCTCGAAGAACGCTATGCAATCGGGTACAGACAACACTCACCACTGGGAGATGGAGTTTGAGACGCGGGAGCGCTGGGAGAACCCTTTGATGGGATGGACATCAAGGTCAGTGAGATAGGCCGCAAGTGTTGACGGCCAACTGACTCTGCACAAGCCGTCAAACGGTCCAAGACATTGTGATACAATGTTCTGAATTGCCAATGACTGGGCGGTTGAGGCATTAAGACTAGTTGATACCCGCCTCGGTGGCATAGTTGGCTAATGCGCTAGTCTTGTTGAGCTCGACTGCTGAGGACAGGGAGATCGAGGTTCGAATCTCGGTCAGGTGAACTGGGGGAGGGGGTTCCTAAATGGTTTTCCATTCTCCCTCCACGCAAATGCGGGTTCACTTCCTCTAATTCACCTTCTCCAATTCCTAATCCATTAGCATAATTGGTACTTAAGCGTATAACCTGAATGGGTAGTAAGATGCGGTGCTAAATAAAATAATAGACATCTGGTTATTTTCTTGTATTTCCACCCCTCTACTGCACATGTTCAGTCAAAGTTTAGTCATGATTTTGTGCATACACATGAATTTGATTACAATTTAGGAAGAATAGATTAAAAAAGGATGTCTCAATATGACCTCATCTAACCTTGATCACACTAACCAATTGCCCATTACTTTAGGCTGGGATATTTTAACATCTGCTTATTCTTAGGTGTTCTTTCTTTCAACAGGTCCATTTTATCAGTGGACTTAGACCGCCAAATATAACCTTTCTTCCATAGGATCCCAGAATTTTCATCTTTCCTTAATTCAAGTTATCTAATATTTAAATCCTCATTCTTCATAAGTTCCTCTTTCCCTCAATCCTTCCTTTTATGAAGTTCTTCCTAAGGATGTGTCCGATCCACTTTGCGTTGAAGAATCACACCCCAAATGGTTATTTTCCCACCCACTCTTCTTAGGACTTATTCATCTAACACCTGCTTAGTGTGACATAATTTCAAAATGTGTATGTCTCTAAAAATATCTTTACATCAAGTTGTGATCCTAATAAAATAATGTTAGTAATATATAGTGACTGAAAAAGTTGGAAATTGGCTCTTAAAAACCTATAAACTTCAGGGAATTTTATTAAAATATTAGAGTTTGGTTGGATACCCTTCTTTCAACTCTATAATACAACCAGCATAAACCAATATTCCAATTCTCTCAAATCCCACTGATATAATGTTGCAAACTGCTTAGTAACTACGGATAAATATCTGTTGTCTTTTGACGTTTGAGGAACTTTACACCCCAAACAACCCAAATTACCATTCGCCAATATTCTAGTGGCCTGATTTGAAGCTGCCCTTGGATTAATTAAGGCTTGTTTTCATGATTTTCAACACGTTTCCCCCATATAAGGGAGCGCAAGATTTTTCATCAAACTCCCAACCCCACCATCACCCCTCCTCTTATACTTCTTACATAATTCTTTTACATGCTCCTGTCTAAGTGTCCTCTCATATTTTACCAATTTCCTTTTGTTACTTTTGTGTTTATGGTTTCTTCTTTTGGGAAGTTACGTTACATGTTTCACACTCCTCCCTGATGAGTTCCGATAGAATGAAACCTATCCAGGTTGGGGCATTGGATGGTAGCGATTAATTTTCTTCAAGAGGCAGCCATTACTATACCTCTTGGTCCAATGGCAGCAGTGTAAAGTGTGAACTGTATTCTTCTTTTCATTGTGAAAGCTGTATTGTGTCCGTTCCCTTTTATATGTTTTCTCTTCACCTCTCCTGCACCTTATTCTAAATATAATATATTACAAATTATTTCAGAAAGTGAAAAGAGGTTTTCCTTTAAGATATAATTTAGATAATCCTTTAAGATTAGTAAATTAGTTTTTTTTAATCGTTAAATTATTTTTATACATAAGGTTTTTTCAATAAATCGAGTGATATAACATTTTATAATACTTTAATTGCAGTAAAATTAGGTTTTACACATCATAACTAAATTAAATATAAGTTAAATTCTATTATTATTAATATATTTATGTTCTAACAGTTTTTCTTTTAAAAAAAAGAAAAAATCTGTCTCACCATAAACATTGGTATAAAACCTTACTTGAGATGTATTCTGACCCCAACTCCTTTTAAGAAAAAACTGAGAGTCTCCTCTCTGCTCCTTCCAAAACCCTTAGGTAATTTAAGAACGGCCACTGTTATTATTATCATTATTATTATTATTATTAACACCGTGTCTTACTACTCGTTCGGGTTATATGCATTTACGCTAATGTGTAGCTAATGTGTAATGGTAGGGTGATTGTGAGATGAAATGAAGGACCTACAGTTTAACGTGGAATCTGAACCACGGTGGAGGTCTGGCATTCCTCACATTCACAAGATGTCTTGTCAGAGGAGAAGGAAGGGTTTGGTAATCAGATAAATCTTTGCCGAGACCGAGGATTGAACCCCGGCCGCCAGCATAGAAGTCTGACACCTTACCCCTAGACCACCAGGTCACCAACAGCCATTGTTCCAAACTGTGTTAGTATAATAATAAGTAAATGAAATAACCCTCTTCAGTGGCCCAACGGTCTAAAGGTGTTACTTTCGTGTTAAGACTCTCCTTCTGGTGACGGGGTGATCAGGGTTCGAACCCTGGTCGGCTCTACTGAGGGTGGTTTTTTCCCTAAATGCTCTCTCACTCTCCTTTCACACACATTCAGGTAGATTACAGTAGCCCCATGGCTGCTTTGATGCTGACTGACAGCTGACGGCTTTGAAAAGCTATCAGACAAACTTAGGTATCCCTACGCCGAACCATATGATCTGCAAAAACATGTGTTTAGCAGCTGTCACTTCTGACGGTCAAACTTAGGTATATACCTAAATGTTGACTGTCAGATGTCAGCCCCCAAGAAGCCATGGGGCTACTGTACTTCTATAATGTTTCCTTCCTTATCCCTACTCCTTTAGAGTGAACCGGTCGTAATATACAGTGAAAATAAAATAAATAAATACATTAACTTGTACAGTAACATTTTCATAGAAATAACCTTTAATAAGATGAACATTTTTTTAGTATAAAAGTGACATCTTCAGCTCACATTACTTGATTTATGAATATGTGAAAGTAGAGACAACAGCTTTTCCAGCTGTCAGATAAGGCCCCCCCCCCTCCCCACCCTATAAAAATCAGACTCTGCAGAGAAAAGCCTGTGACCAAAATTGAAACTCTCATTACTTTTGATAGCTCAGTCACAAAATGATAGTGGAAGTTGCGCAACTTATAATTTTTAAATGTTTTTCTTTTTTCTTTACAGTGGTGACCCGTTGTCTAATTTGAAACTTGAATTCAGTACAGAAAATGCTGCCATCGAATTTTGTGAAAAGAATGGTTGGAAATGGTTTATCGAAGAAGAAAAAGATAAAGCAAAGGTGCAGAAAGTAAAATCGTACGGTCACAATTTTTCTTGGAACAAGAGGACCAGAGTATCAACCAAATAGTTAATTATCCTTCTGTAGACCACATACAAAATATAAACAAAATTTATTGCTTTATCTTAACAAAACATTAAAAACAAATAATTTCACTTATCATATTATATTTTTTGTGAGCTTCCTAGATTGTTAAATAAAAATGTTAATTCTACTGTAATTTTTATTGATATATAGAACTTTCTCAATTCCTCTTCTTCTGAATTTTGATTCTTAACATTTCAATCTTGAGTAATAGGTTCTTAATTGTTTTTTTTTCCATGTGTACAACCTCAAGATAGACTTTTATTTAATATAAATCATACTGTAATGTAGTTGAAGATCAAATTACCAAGTGTAAATAGTATTAAAATAATTCCAAAAAATTATACAACTATTGAATTTTATTTTTAACATTAAAAGAGATAATACAATTTGGTCCCATAAATAATATGGACAGGTTCCTGAATCCCTCTAATCCTTAAGGATATTTCACTTGATTTGAAACTCAAATTCTTGATTTTTTTTTTCTTTTACTTTTCTAGTGAAATTCTTTTATAGTCTAATACTGCTTATTTGTGGTTCAGAATCAATTATAATTATAGGATGAACTCAACAACCAGGCCCCAGACCAGTAATTTAAGACTTATTAAAATTAATAAAAAAGAATGTTTACATTTAGTTTCTATTTGTAATTTTTATTAATCTATTATATTTATATTTCCTCTTATCTTCATAATTCTTTCCAAGAATCTGATTCGGGATCGAAGGTAAATTGGAGATTTGGATCCATAAAATAGTGGATTTGACTCAACTCTAATAATTAAATCATACCCGAATGAAAAAAAATTCTCTTACTAATCACAAGAACACAAATGAAGTGGTTACATGTACAATTTATTTCTCAGAGAAATTAAATGGCTAGTAAAATTAATGAACTAAATATATTATTAATAATTAAAAAGGGTGTACAAAGCTCTTATTTTGAATGTGAAATGAAGCTTGAGATAAATGAAACAAAGATAAAGTAATAAGACTTATTTTAAAACTATTCAATAAGTGCAGCCAAATAAATAAAATAAAAAAGTCTAGAGAAAAAACCAAACCACCCTGCATTATTTCAAGTTAAAATACTGTCAAGTAGTTGTTCCAAAAATGATTACATATTGAAATTTGTTCTTATTTCTTCAAAATGTTTCAAAGAGTGATGATTGTTGTTGCGAAAGTGAATAAGAGTTAACCTTCAGCTACACACTTCGATGCTTTACACACCCCATCAATGATCCATTTTCCGTTTATATTTTCTTGTTCCATTAAATACATAAACTTTCATTTACTGTGAGTTGATAATTAAGAACTGGGGAATAAAATAAATAGATCCTCCATCAAGATTGATTGTAGCTGGATCATTATTTAGCTTATTATTGAAGCGGCTATCATTATCTTTGGTCTACTACATTATAAATACAAAAATACTGTTCACCTGTAATGCTAGCCACCTTAAAATAAATGCAAAAAATAAGATGTGCTCTTACTAAATACACCTTATTTTAATTTATATTAAATAACCGTTGCTTTATTATTTTTTACAATTTCTACATAACCCTGAATTAAGATTTTATTGCATATTTGAGAGAAATAACTATTTTCCTTGGAAATGGTCAAAGTAGATGCAATAACAAAATCCCAGTTTTCTAATACTCAAGCGGGTCTCGGACATAGCCAACCTTCAATATGGAACAAACATTTACTTATTAGATGGACATATATGTAATGAGTGGTGATATGTACCTCACCACAGGTGAAAATAAGTTGTTTATTTAGATAGAAGGTCTTTGATAAGATCTAACAAAACAACACAAAGGTTTCTACCCCACACTATGCACAAACTTTGGAGGTACTAGGGATGGTTGTGTCCACAATAGCCAAGTGCCGCAATCCTGACGGACTATCGATATTGCTTCTGGAGTAACTATCAAACAACATTATAAATATTGTTTTACCTAGGTAATCTAAGTCCCACGATTCTAATTAGACACCGAACATATCCCGTAAAATACCCAAAACCAAACCCCCAGTAACCTGAGGATGCATACTGAATTATACTCAGTGGCGTAAAGATAAAGCTTGGCCCACCCTCCCTCATAAGATTTATTTCTGACCCCTCTTTTATAAGTCATCTAACACCTTAGTAAATGTTATAAGAAATAATTAAGTCATAAATAATAACTAATTTAGTAATCATTCCTTAATAATGACGGTTTTAGCCTAAGTTTTGTGTTGGGAACGTCATCGGTCATCCGGCTTGACTGCATGAAGATAAACAAAACGCCATTTAAAACCAAATAAAATAATGCTATAGCTCAGTTATAATTTACAACACTTTATGATAAACATATTCAACTATCTAAATTGTCAGTCAGTATGACATAGGATAATTGATTACAATTATTTCCACCAAATCTATAGTAATCTAAAGTTCCCTTTTATGGGCCCCCTTTTATCATTGGGCCAGACACCCACCACCCACCCCTCGATGCCGCTTCCAACTGCCCCAATCTATCGCCTCAGAACCCAATTATGATAATTGAACTTGACTCAAAATTTTACTAAGTCCGTGTTGAAACGATCATTTAATTAAGTCTTACGCCCTGAAATCTACAAGAGTCTGAACAGATCAGTGGTAAGGTGCCTGGTTCCCTGTCTGTAGATTGCTGGTTCGAACCTTGTCAAGGCCCCTTTTTATTTTTGGAAATAATGGACGATGTGTGTCGATGGGATACCACTGGACCTGTTCCTTTTTTTGTCACAGTTACTATATTCGTACCTACTACCAGCCTAGTTTTTTTTTAGCACCGCGTCTACTGCCATTCGGGTTAATACGCATTTATTCTAATTACGCCAATGTGTCAGGGATGAAGACGGTTGATTTTAGAGGAAGTGCACCCACATTTGTTTGGAGACGGAAGATGTTTGTAGCAGCGTTGTTACGGAGCCGTACACTGTAGAGAGAGCAACACGCCACTGGCGAATGTACAGATATAGGCGGCGGTTCGACGCAGGGTTGCCAGAATAGGCCAAATTAGTGAATTCGGCTACTCGTGGGATCCGTTTCTTGACTTTCTTAACTGGGATACTTGCGACTTTTTGGGCTCTATAGTTTTATTTTAGATCCGCTTCGGAGCCTGCGTGGTCTAACGCGCCATTTTAGTGTTAGACTAGACTGCCGAAGACAGGGATATCAGGGTTAGATTCCGGTTGGGTGCACTGAGGGTAGTTTTCCTAAATGGTTTTCCACTCTTCTTCCACACAAGTGCGGGTGCATTTCCTCTCAATTAAACCTTCCAAATTCCTAAGCTATTAGTGTAATTAGTACATAGGTGTATAACCCGAACGGGTAGTAAGACGTGGTGCTAATAAAATAATAAAAAGTTATAGAAATGGGGAAGGTTGAATTTAGATGAAGTTTGTACCCACATTTACGTGAAGTGAGAGTGGAAAATTATTTAGAGAAAACTACCTTTAATCTACCCAAACAAGAATCAAACTCTGATCTCCCCGTCATCGGCAGTCCAGTCTATTGTGAGATGTAAATCAACAGCTACCAATGAGCTATCAACAAGGGAGACCACAGCTACCGCTTGTCGACTCGGGGGGACTGTCTTTGTGTTGTCGAGTACAATAACATTTGTACACGAAAGTAAATAACACTGAGTTGAGTTAAAGTTCGTACAGTTGTTTTTTTGTGTCTTTTTAACACCACGTCTTACAACCCGTTCTGGTTATAAGCTGTTCGTAAAGTTAATAGTACAGTAGCTCCATGGCTTCTTTGGTGCTGACTGACAGCTTTGAAAAGTTACTAGACCAAATTATGTATCCCTACGCCGAACCATATGATCTGCAAAAAAACATGTGTTAAGCAGCTGTCACTTCTGATAGTCAAAATTTAGGTATACACCTAAATGTTGGCTGTCAGAAGTCAGCTGTGAGCTGTCAGTCGGCACCAAAGAAGCTATGGGGCTACTGTACATGACTAGAGAAGCTTAGAACATGAAAATTATCTTTTAGTTACGAATGTAGCCACTCAGCCAGGTGAATATGGTTGGAGTAAGATATCTCAGAAATGTATGTGGAAAAACTCGTACGGAAAGAGTCAGTAATGAATGTGTGCTGAAGATATTTGGTTTGAAAGAGAACCTAATACGCCAAGGTGAAAGAAGCGCCTTATGTTGGTTTGGGCATGTTGAGAGGAGGTGAAAAAAGAGTGAAGAAGTAAATATATGAAGGTAGAGTGTGTGGATCAGAAGGAAGAAGTAAGCCATGTAACACATCGTTATATGTTGTAGACAGATGTATTAAAAAGAGAAACTGTAAGAGTTTTGCGAATAAGAAAGCATGTGTGACTTGGTATATTGATTTTGTTGAAGCGAAGGGCGTTAACAAGGATAGGGAAATGTGAATAAAGTTAGTGAGGATGGATTCAGTACAGAGTTGTTGACTTTTAAATTAGATGAATAGTTTCTTGACTACACTGTAAAAACAACCCGGCGTGATTAAGATTGTATATATGTATGTGAGTATGTATGTATGTATGTATGTATGTATGTATGTATGTGGGTATGTATGTATGTGTGTATGTATGTATGTGTGTATGTATGTATGTGTGTATGTAAGTATGCATGTATGTAAGTATGCATGTATGTAAGTATGTATGTGAATATGTATGTATATATTTATGTATGTGAGTATGTATGTATGTGGGTATGTTTGTATGTATGTATGTGGGTATGTATGTATAAATGGATGTATATGAGTAAGAATTTATGTATGAATGTATGTAAATATATATGTATGTGAGTGTATATATATAAATATATGTGAGTATTTATTTATGTATGTATGTACGTATGTATGTATATATGTTAGTATCTAAGTATGTATATATTTATGGATGTATGTGAGTATATCTAAGTATATATATGTATGTAATTAGGTATGTATATGTTATATATATGTAATTGAATATTAATAGTATGTATGTGTTTATGTATATATGTATGTGATTAATATGAATGTGATTATTTATGTATGTATGTATGTTTGTGTGTATATATGTATTTGAATATATATCTGAGTATGTATTAATAATATATTCCATAACATCCACTGTGGTAAACATTAAGATATCAGTCACAAGATGGCTCTGTAAGCTGATTTGTGAGGGGCATATTTGGTCGTGGAGTATGAGGAGAGTATAATACGCAAGGAGCTATATTTCCCATGAAAACACCGCCAAAAAACTTACTTTTAGAGGCTCATTAAAGCTAGAAAATGTTAGGTATTGTATGAGGAGAACAAGGCAATACAAGAGGTGTTTCGTATTCATTTTTTTAAACTTCCAAGTAGGAGATTTATTTGTTAACAAAGATAATAGTAACATATTATATCGAATTATAATAAAATTAATACACAACTAAAGCTATAATATAATGAATAAACATTAGTCATGACAAATTCTTTACCTCATTTAAATGTGGAATTAAGGTATTAATCAATAAAGCTAATTGAACTCTCAAATAACAAGAACATATTTTAATAACAACTTTGTACAGGACATATAGTTAATGCACTTTTAAAAAATAACATTATTGTGCTATTATAAAACAATGACTTTATTACAACTTAATAATTATTAACAATACTTTGAATTATATTAAGACATTTAAATAAACAAGATTTTATTATAAGTTAACTAGTCTAATTTTTTAATTAGTTCTCATTATTGTAGATAATGTAATCTAACTCATCTCATTGATAGTTTAGCTATATATATAATAACGAGAAATAAGTATTACTATTTATATTTAAAATATATTTGTTTAATAAGTTGTATACTAGCGCCTAACTAAAAAAAGAGTTTTATTGTGTTTGTTACAAGTATTGTTAAATATTGTTAGGTATTACTATTTAAATGTATTAAATAATTAATTCAACTACAATTAAATATTTTTTATTCAACAACAGATATTTTAAATGTTTAATTTTAGATTTTATTGTTCTAAAACAAGACTCAAACATTTTTAACAACTATAATAAAACCAATACCAACAAAAAAGTTTTAAATAGTTAAACTATATATAATGATATAAAATAGTAATTGAAATTTAAAAGAAAAAAACTCGAATCCTTAATTATATAAAGTAAGTAGTTTATGTATATTTTTAATACGATGATAAAACCAATGTGTTAATTGGATGAATGATTAAATATATTATTCCCGTGATTTATAATTGGGTGTATATTGATAAGTGATTGTATGTTTAGTATAGTAATATTTAATATCATACCTTTCATTTGATAAAGAATAGCCGCTTTCCCGAATATTTATTTACTTGTTGTATTCAAAGATTGTAGAAGACAAAAGAAAGTGTACTGTGATAATGCTTAGCTCATAATTATATGATTATAAAACTCAAATAATTAGCTTCTTATTTAAACAAATTAACATATCCATGTCATTGCCTATCGCGTAGATGTGTTGTGAATGTCATTTATTATTATTAAAGATATTTTAGGTCATTCAAGCATTGAAGGTCAACATTAAATATGTACTCTTGTCAATATTATATAAATTGTGACAATAAATATAAAGACTAGTACTAAAAAGTAACAATTAATTATTTTCCATATCATCCACTGTGCTAAACATTAAGGTATCGGTCACAAGATGGCTCTGTATGTAAGATCATCATAAAGGGGCATAATTGGTCGTGGAGCATGAGGGAAGTATAATAAGCGAGGAGCTATATTTCCCATGAAATCACTGCCCAAATCTTACTTTTAGTGGCTCATAAAAGCTAAAAAATATGAGGTGGGGTATGAGGAGAACAAGGCACTACAAGAGGTGTTTGGTATTTTTTTTTAAACTTCCAAATAGTTTTAAGGGCTAACAAAGAAAGTAACATATTATATTGAATTATAATAAAATTAATACACAACTAAAGCTATAATATAATAAGTAAACATTAGT
>CABEEJ010007153.1:15619-33224 GCA_901482245.1 Timema douglasi | reverse complement strand
ATTTCATCTCACAATCACCCTACCATTACACATTAGCGTAAGTTCGTATAATCCGAACGGGTAGTAAGACGCGGTGCTAATAATAACAATAATAATAATAATACAAGTGTTTAAACGCTCTATTAAGCTATAAGCTATATTTATTTATAAATTAAAAAATAAATTAGTAATTTTTCCTTCATATGCTTACTTTTTGTATACAAATATGTGGGTGGCTTGTGGGGTATAGCGATGCCTACCCAACCCCAACGCTTTAAGATCAATAAAATTTGCTCACACATCCCATGTTTTATATTTAATTCTTCCCATGTATTGTAAAAAAAATAATAATGATTACAACATGTTTTTTGTTTAAAATCATTCCAAAATGTCTTAGCTGTGTAAAATTAACGGAGCCTGCAAAGACTCGCGATGTTTTGCCAAAAGGGTTGTTATAACCTTTGTTTAGTTCACGATCTAACTCAAGAGTTATGTAACTGCTCAATTTGTGCAGTACATGCTTCCGTGGCTGCATGGTCTAAGGCATCACTCTCGCAATAGACTAGACTACCGATAACAAGGAGATTGAGAGTAAAATCCTGGTCGTATATACTTGGTGGCTATTCCTAATTGGTTTTCCACGCTCCCTTCACAGAAATGCAGGTACATTTCCTCTAAATTCAACCTTTCTCATCTCTAATTCATTGGCATAATTAGTACATATGCATATAATATGAACACCGAACAGGTAGTAACAAACACGGTGCTAAGGATTAGGATGGTAATTAAATGAAGTGCACCAGCATTATCAAGAAGAGGGGAAGAGAACCCAACAGATTGAAAGCGTTCCCCGTTGATTTGGTTGACGTTTGAACCTCTCTTCAACTCTCGGTCACAGACTAGTCGGCTTATCTTGAGCCTCACATGGTAGACTATTTGATCACTAGCGAGCAGTGTTCTTAAAATAGGCACTAAAATATGGGACTTACCGAACATATTAGGCACTAAGGGGAGAAGTAGGGGTGGGGAGGGGGGGAGCACACACTAGATAATGTAAAATTAATTCTACCACCTATGGTTTAACTACAGTAGCCCCATGACTTCTTTGGTGCTGACTGACAGCTCACAGCTGACTTCTGACAGTCAACATTTAGTTATATACCTAAATGTTGACTGTCAGAAGTGACATCTGCTAAACACATGTTTTTGCAGATCATATTGTTCGGCGTAGGGACACATAATTTGGTCTGGTAACTTTTTAAAGCTGTCAGTCAGCACCAAAGAAGCCATGGGTCTACTGTAGCTATTCACGTTGCTGTTTTCTATATCACCACATCTTATCGTTTGGGTTATACACATATGTTGTACTACTTAGCTAAGATGTTAAGGATTAGGAAGGAAGGTAGGATTTAAAAAGGAAGTGTATCTGTACTTGAGTGGAGGGAGAGGGAAAAACCGTTTAGTAACACCTTAAGTACACTGGACAGAGATTCTAATCTTGATCTCCCCTTCATCGACGGTCCAGTCTACAATGAGAGTGGACCCGCCTCGGTGGCGTAGTTGGCTAACGCGCCTGTCGTGTTGAAGCTCGAATGCTGAGGACGGGGAGATCGAGGTTCGAATCTCGGTCGGATGAACTGGGGGCGGTTTTTCCTAAATGGTTTTCTCCTCTCCCTCCACGCAAATGCGGGTTCACTTCCTCTAATTCAACCTTCCCTAATTCCTAATCCATTTGCGTAATTAGTACTTAAAGCGTATAACCCGAACGGGTAGTAAGACGCGGTGCTAAATATTATTATTATTACAATGAGAGTGACACCTTAGACTATTCACCCACTGCAGTGGTCTAAATGCTGTTAGTCAGGATATACGTTTATAGGTTACCAGTAAGGAAATTGGTTATATTTACAGATATGTTTTTTATACTTTGAAAAGCCGGTAAGTTAAATAAAATTACATATATCATGGCTTATGTTGTATTTAAATCTTGGGTGACCTGGCGGTCTAGGGGTAAGGTGTCAGACTTCTATGCTGGCGGCCGGGGTTCAATCCCCGGTCCCGGCACAGATTTATCTGATTACCAAACCCTTCCCTCACCTCTGACAAGACATCTTGTGAATGTGGGGAATGCCAGGCCTCCACCGTGGTTCGGATTCTACGTTAAACTGTAGGTCCTTCATTTCATCTCACAATCACCCTACCATTACACATTAGCGTAAGTGCGTATAACCCGAACGGGTAGTAAGACGCGGTGCTAATAATAATAATAATAATATTTAAATCTTTATTTCATTACGACTTGGAATGCTTTAAAAACGGAATTCAAATGAAATGACAGTGGTTGGTCAGGTAACTACAGTTTACTGAGTTTGCATTGATTTGATTATATATTGTACTAGCACCACGTCCATTCGGGTTATACTCTTACGTACTGATTACGCTAATGTGTTAGGGATGAGAAGGAAGTGTAACTATTTGGGTGGAGAGAGAGTGGGAAACAATCTTCTGTACATCCAACCAGGATCGAACCACGATCTTACAGTCATTGTTAGTCTAATCTATTGCGAAAGTAGCGCTTTAGACCATGTGACTGCTAAAGTGGCTGATTTGATTATTAATTAATTAATATTTAGCACCGCGTCTTACTACCCTTTCGGGTTATACGCTTTAAGTACTAATTACTCTAATGGATCAGGAATTGGGAAGGTTGAATTAGAGGAAGTGAACCCGCATTTGCGTGGAGGGAGAGTGGAAAACAATTTAGGAAAAACCACCCACCAGTTCACCCGACCGAGATTCGAACCTTGATCTCCCTGTCCTCAGCAGTCGAGCTAAACACGACAAGCGCGTTAGCCAACTACGCCACCGAGGCAGGCGGGTGATTTGATTATTGAAGTATACTACATTTAGGTGTTCAAAAAGTTCTATTATTGCTAGGGCCTTCCAAATTATCTCCACGATTTTAAATTATGCCTTTTTCCCCTAAGTTTAAGAACGCATAAACTACCCATGATACCAGCATTCTAAGGGGGTGACTGGGCACAGTAATATTACTTTCTTTTGTTCATTGGAGATATTCTGCTAAGTTAAATTGACAACCATTATATCTGCTATGTACGGTTGTGGTCGACCTTGATGTAATTTGTGTTATTGTAAAGCATACAACCAGGAGAAGAATACAAACTATGTTAAATATGAACTTGAAACATTAAAAGGGTCAATATATCTTGGAATTATCAACACGCAGTTCTAAGAAATGACACAGGCTTATATTATCGACATGCATTTCTAAGAAAATTAATATAATTTTATGAACACTTGTAATAGCAAAATCTCACTTTTTTCTAAATTGAATATTAAATTTGTTTGTCATAAAAATAAATAAATCCATTGACTAATTTTTTAAATCTTTGATTTGCAGTTAAAATAGTAACCTAGGTGGAGAAATGTATTGCATCTTTTTTTGTACTTTACTCCTAAAAAGTTTTTTTATAAACAAATATGGTAACTTTAAAAGATTACCTTATTGGACATCAACTAATATATTATTTGTCATTTGATAAAAGGTATATTTTTATAATATATTTTAAATTAAATATCTTAAAAATAATATTACACAAAATAATTAAACTCTTAGAAATATTTGCTATTTGTATTGTTTCTAGGCAGATGTCATTAATCTCTAATTGGTATTAAACTTAGTTGAAAAAATGACACCTAGACACGGGGATCAAACATAAGACTATTTCTCTAGTACCCCAATACTCTACCATTGACCTATCCAAGAATTGTCCTGAGCTCTGGCTTATTCATAACTTGTAGCTTACGGCAGTGTGACGGACATGTACACTGATCACTCGTAGCTTACGGCAGTGTGACGGACATGGACACTGATCACTCGTAGCTTACGGCAGTGTGACGGACATGTACACTGATCACTCGTAGCTTACGGCAGTGTGACGGACATGTACTCGTAGCTTACGGCAGTGTGACGGACATGTACTCGTAGCTTACGGCAGTGTGACGGACACGTACTCGTAGCTTACGACAGTGTGACGGACATGTACTCGTAGCTTACGGCAGTGTGACGGACATGTACTCGTAGCTTACGGCAGTGTGACGGACATGTACTCGTAGCTTACGGCAGTGTGACGGACATGTACTCGTAGCTTACGGCAGTGTGACGGACATGTACTCGTAGCTTACGGCAGTGTGATGGACACGTACTCGTAGCTTATGACAGGGTTATGGACGTGTACCTTGATCAGCTCCTAGACAACGCCAGGGTAGCTCTGTTAGAGCATTGACATGATAGGACAAAAGTCCCCGGCTTCATTCCATTGTCCAGATATGATTTTTTAACTAGCCTAGATCTAACTTGATCCAAGTACCTACAGACAACTTCATTTATAAATAAAGTTAATTTCCTCCTTCAAGAGGGTTTTATTCAGTTAAACATATTATTGTTTGGGTACATGTTGATTCATATTAATTTAACAATTTCTTATTTTAATTGTCCATAACCATATTGGGTCCAGCCTTATTATTCCACCTATTAATGTTTATTTTGTTTAGACCACTAATATTTCTGGCCGGGGGTCAAAAAATATCTCCCTGTCACTGGCAATTTAGTCTCTTGCAAGAATGATGCATTTGACTGTGTAACCACCAGTGCAGATCCTTTTAATGTATCTTAACTTCCATTTTATTCCCAATTTATTATTGTAACATTTATAAATATGAACAAGATAAAGTAGTTTAAAATATTTCCACCCAATAATACCATTTTTATTTATATAGAAGTATTACAATTTTTATTCATAAATTTAAGCATTGTTTTGCAAATGAATGTAAAATTTTTTACTAATTGTGCATTATAATTTATAAGTTGTCGATTGGTTCTTCATTTGCAGCGGTGCGAAAGTTGTTGCATTGCATTTGTTTATCCTGTAGTATGAAAAGGAGGCAGCGACTTCCTTGGTCCAAGATCCCGAGTCCGGGGTGATACGAAAAACTGCGAAATCTTCAAGTGTGGTGGGGATGATCTCTAGAATTTTTCTTCAGTCGTTCACTCTGACATTCCTAGCGGAGTGGGGAGACCGCTCTCAACTCGCTACGATCATCCTCGCCGCCAGAGAGGTAACAAACCATGACCTACATCTTGCTACTATCCTGAACACTTCGACTCAAACTCTAGCTTTTGTTTCTCGTGGCACATCTACATACTTCTAGACCCGCCTCGGTGGCGTAGTTGGCTAACGCGCTTGTCGTGTTGAGGCTCGACTGCTGAGGACGGGGAGATCGAGGTTCGAATCTCGGTCGGGTGAACTGGGGGTGGTTTTCCCTAAATGGTTTTACACTCTCCCTCCACGCAAATGCGGGTTCACTTCCTCTACTTCACCCTTCCCAAGTCCTAATCCATTAGAGTAATTAGTGCTTAAAGCTTATAACCCGAACGGGTAGTAAGACGCGGCGCTAAATGTTATTACTATTATTATTATTATTATTATTATTATTATTATTACATACTTCTATACTTGACTGTACACACCAAAACTAGCCTATAATTACCTACATGGATATGTGAATGTGGACTTTGTGTTGGCTATGTAACTCCAATATTGTCAGCTATTGTAGGTTCTATAGATTTACATATTCTTGTATATTTATTCTCTTTTGTTAATCCTTAATTTCTCTTGGCTTAAATTATATCCTCCGACATTTCATTGCATACCACCCCTTTTGATGCAGAAAATAAACAGAAGTGGGCTACAACTGAACGTGGGCACACACACGCCATTAGTGCGCAAATTTTACCTTGCAAAGATCAAATCATTTATTGAAAATTAACCTCATTCTTGGATCTAGAATGTTTAAGAACTATCTAGAAATTAAAAGAAAAAAAAGAGAGAAATTTTAACTTAAAACAATAGGTTAAAATAAAGAGCGAGTAACTTATTTTATTTTGTTCTTTGTAATTTTACTGCTATGCTGGTGAACTGGCGGTCTAGGGATAAGGTGTCAGACTTCTGTGCTGGCGGCCGGGGTTCAATCCTCGGTCCTGGCACAGATTTATCTGATTACCAAACCCTTCCTTCACCTCTGACAAGACATCTTGTGAATGTGGGGAATGCCAGGCCTCCACCGTGGTTCGGATTCCACGTTAAACTGTAGGTCCTCCATTTCATCTTACAATCACCCTACCATTACACATTAGCGTAAGTGTGTATAGCCCGAACGGATAGTAAGACGCGGTGCTAATAATAATAATAATAATAATAATAATAATAATAATAATGTGATAATTTAAAAAGTTGATACTGTAACCACATTTTTCTGTTGTATTTTGTGTTCTGTGTACCCCCACTTATGAACACGGCTGTACAGTCTTTATTAGAATATTTTACCCATTCCATTTTGACTAAAAAAAAGAATAGATGAGTCTTATTAAATTTTTACACCACACATTTTAAATATGGCTACAGTGTAGCGATGAGGAAATTGGATCATATTGTAAATAGGGATTGGACCCTTGAATCCTAAAGGGTATTCACAATTCAAGAAAAATTCTGATTTGACACTCAAATCCCTCCCCTGGCCTCGTCCCCTCCAACCCTTTTTAAGTGGAATCTTTTTTAGAGCTCTAATACTGCCTATTGGTGATTCATAACCATTTATAATTATTTGATGAACAACCATTTTATAATAAAGAAAATTGATAAAACTAAAGAAAAAAGAAAAATAAACTACTAAGAGTAAATTTTTCCTTTTTCTCTAGTTTTATAAAGTTCCTTTATTGTAAAATTATTTAGCCATTGGACCAATTCATTTTTAAACGCGATGAACAACCATTAATTTAACACTCAACTGAATATATTAATGTTATTATGAATGGATTATAAGAAATAATGTTAACATTTAGCTATGGTTTGTATTTTATACTAGTCTGTTAAATTTATATTTACTCTTAATTTTTATAATTACTCTAAGATATGAATTCATATTCAAGATTCAATAGTAAATTGGAGATTGGAATTCTTTTAATAGTGGATTTGTCCCAACTCTAATTGCAAATGCTGTCAAATTGGTGCGAAAGGAGGTTTGGAAACCCCTTGATAAAAGCCACCCTCAATACAGTTTCCATCGCTGGCTAAACAGACTAGATGAGCCTGAGAGTTAGATAGTGTGCGCAACAATGTTGTGAATAAAATGTTGAAACATTCTCCTACGTTGTTTAAACATCAATATTTTATCAATGTGAATCTAAAGATAGCTTAGAAATATAACAGAGGATTAACCATCCTAGGCGAATTTATTTTGAAAGCATTTTGCAAATAGTCAACAGATTTGCAGATTCTTTTTAAACACACATACTTTATGGAAAACACTATCTTGATATACTAATTACCCGCCTCGGTGGCGTAGTTGGCTAACGCGCTGGTCGTGTTGAGCTCGACTGCTGAGGACGGGAAGATCGAGGTTCGAATCTCGGTCGGGTGAACTGGGGGTGGTTTTTCCTAAATTCCTAAATGGTTTTCCACTCTCCCTCCACGCAAATGCGGGTTCACTTCCTCTAATTCAATCTTCCCAATTCCTAATCCATTAGAGTAGTTAGTACTTAAAGCGTATAACCCGAACGGGTAGTAAGACACGGTGCTAAATATTATTATTATTATATACTAATCGACATGTTTATTACCTATATGTGACTCGACCTGGTGATACAAGTGTGTACGGACATCCCCACATGATTATAGGATGTGGTTGGTGTGGCCGTGGGAGGTGTGCTGGGTCATTCACTCTGCACCGGCCTGGCTGTCCTGGGAGGAAGAATGATAGCACAGAGGATATCTGTGAGAACAGGTGAGATAACGTAACTGAGTAGTCTGTCTAGTGACGAGGATATCTGTGAGAACAGGTGAGATAACGTAACTAAGTAGTCTGTCTAGTGATGAGGATATCTGTGAGAACATTAAGGGGTTCAATTTGGGAATATAAAACACACATTTAACAACTTTTTGAAAATACAAAAGATCAAATGCACACACAAAGATTAAGCTTACTTTTCTTTAATAATATCTGTTTTTAATATACAAAATACCTAATTCTGTACTACCCATTTGTATGTACTTTAATAATTCACTTAAAAACTCTAGAAATAACTTAGACTAAGTCTCCTCCTATAAAAAGTTCAATCAAAAACCAAAGCTATATCTTTTTTCATAATTTTTTTTGATCCAGTTTTCTCCCTGAGTTTATTAAAAATAATTAATAATATCAAAATTTAATAAAGCACTAAGACAAATCTTTATATAATTCGTTACAATTATTATTTACTATGCCCAAGTGTGGTGACTGTGCTTGTTAAATAAATCGGTCGCTTTATCAAAATTTTATAACATACCAAAGAAAAAAATTTGATCAAATGAATAGAAAGCAGTAAAAATGAGAACTTGTTATTTACAGATTTGCATATAAAATAAGAGAAAAAGTGCACCTAATTACCAGCTGTAAGAATATATTTATTTATTGCAGCTAATTATATTAATATATTATATATATTTATTTATAATAAAATTATTTGAAAGTACATTTAGTTGTTTGTATCTCTACAAATATATTAAACCTACTGGAAAATATGCGATTGCAAGATTACAATATATAAAAATAATAACTTGTATTAAATCACGTCCAGCGTTCACACTGTCCTGTGTCTTTTTTGTGGCAGTTACTCTGATTGGCGGAGCGGTGTTCCTGTTGTTCGCAATCACAGCGTTATTCCTCGACCCAAACGGAGAGTGACCCGGAACTCAATCAGGTTACAACTGTACGATAGAGTGCCTCAGATAAAAAAAACTGTGATGAAAGGGTGAGCTTGAAACCGTGACATCGACTTACCAAACCTCGAAAATGTCAAGAGGAGCTGCTCGCTGTTTCTAAGTGCTTGAGATACTTCCCCTTCTGAGTTGAAGCATAAGTTTGTTGTCAAATGAAGCAGAACATACAATGAAGTGACAGGTGACTTGCAAACTATAATGTGTCTGTACACCCAGTTAGATAAGTATTTTTACGGTGACATCTCCTTAAAAAGCGAGAAGAAAGAAAATATGTTGTAACACTCCCTTTCTGTACCGATTATGTTCCTATATTTTAGTCAGTTTTCTGCTTGGCCATCACTTATCATTACAGAACTTGGCGTTACTTTAAAGGATGAAATTGAATGTGATTTTGTAATGGATTTTTTATTGCATTGTGGTTAATTGTTTCAACCTGGTCTCTTATTAATATGGGGATTAAAGAAACCTTTAAATAAATTGCCACAGACCCACAGTAAGATCAATAAAATAGGAGTTAAAATGGCACAACATTACTTTTGGAGCATCTGACCTCCTTAGAGGAGCAACAAAAACAGCCCAAATAGGCCGCCCGTTGGGCATCTATAAGTTCCCACACTTAGCTCACCATTGTTTGAAATTATTCTTTCCGATTGATGTGTTGTCAGTTGATACAAAATTCTATTGAAACTTTCTTTAACATGAACTCTTACTCAAAACCCCCCCACCCCCCCTCGGTGACCTTCGGACTCCCATATGTTAAAACTAAAATGGCAACGAATTACATCTTGGTGGGACCATCCCCAAAGTTTCCTGTTAGGTCATTCTTTTATATTCAGTTAAACTGCGTGTTACTATTAACATATCAACTCACATCACACACCTTTTATATCTGGACAGTATTAATTACTATTTCATATCGAGTATTATTTCTGTCGACAGAAAAAAGTATGCTAATATATTACTAAGCTCAAAATGATTGTCGAACTGTAACCACTTTTTTTAATAAGTTGTATGATTGTATTTCTAAGTTTGTTTACTATATGCTTCAAAAAATCTGTTTTTTTTTACATTAATTTATACTATATTTACTAAAAAAAACTTAGGCAATTAAATTAAAAAGCAAATACACTCTTTCAAGTATTTGTGTGTGTCTGGGCACTGGTGGCCAGGGTGAGCCTATATTTTATGAATCCCATTTGTGACTCTAAATAGAACATTTGTCTCCTAAAGGTATTTGGAACAACCACAGATTTTGTGATATCGTGGAGAAACCCTGCCTAAGATAAACTCGGTTGAGTTTGTAATTTAGTTTAAATGCGCTCGGAACATCTGATTGTATGTTAGCAGAAGTACCAGGTGTGTCCCGTGGTAATCACATAATGGATTGCATGGCTACCCCTTGGCAACAATTTTCTTTGCTTCAAACAGACAAAAATATGTCTTCATTTTATTTCTCTTGACACAGTTTTTAATTAATTAAAAAAAATCCCGTTCAAATGTTAAAATCGACTTTGCGGTACCCAGGAGCTACTTATTTTTAAAGTCCAATCCTATAGGTGCGATAGATATCGCGCAATGCTCACCTTGGACAAACAATTTAGTTTTATTAATGGACATTAAAATGAACTGGCATAATTGTTTCTATATAGATTTTTAAACCCTTATTGCCAACAAGTATATAGAATCTTTCGTTGCTAGCACAAATTAATCCAAGCACACAAAATAAGAAGTGTAAATTTTAGAAAATTCCTTACGTTTCACCTCGAGAAAGATTGTTTCTATTGAAAGAACTGATAATTTCATAACTATCTCTAATTGACTTTTCACCTATATTTCAGTGTGTGTTCTGCTTTGCTGTATTATCACTTCAAAATGTATATATGTCACTGTAAACTTTCAAAAACTGACACATTTCAAATATATAAAGGTTTATTTCAATACACTTTATCCAAATACAAACCATAATTATCTTACGTTTGTTCCATGCGGTGAATGAACATTAGATTTGTGTTGAGGATGAAAATGGGCTCTAAATTGGATGACTAAACTTTTAAAATAATTAGTATTAATTAAAATGATACGATATTAGGAAAATGGTAGAGTACAAATAAAAGTATAAACACTAACACATATTTACACACGTCAATATTTCGATGCTATTATAGCATCTTCCACCAGTTCTTGTGTATAAACAGCCTCCATCACTCAGAAATCTTCTGGTACACCCTAGACTCAAAACTGAGAACTACACAACCTTCATTCAACCACAACAAGGCTCTCAACCCTGTAACAAAACCTGCCACACATAATCCAGCAGCCACTTTCTCTAGCAACATCACCGACTCCATCCATACCATCAAAGGCAATCACATCATCCAGCAGCCACTTTTTCTAGCAACATCACCGACTCCATCCATACCATCAAAGGCAATCACATCATCCAGCAGCCACTTTTTCTAGCAACATCACCGACTCCATCCATACCATCAAAGGCAATCACATCATCCAGCAGCCACTTTCTCTAGCAACATCACCGACTCCATCCATACCATCAAAGGCAATCACACATGTGAGTTCAGTAACGTAATTTACCAACTAGAATGCCAACAATGTACTGTACAATATGTTGGCCTCACCACTGATACCACTTCTCGAGGAAGATACTATAATAGCATCGAATAATATGTGTTATTGTTTTTACTTTTCTTTGTGCTCTACCATTTTCCTAATATTCTATCATTTTATTTATTACCAATTGATTTTACTCAATGTATTTTATTTCATAAAACTTTTAAAATCAAAAGATTATATATATTTGAAACCTTTAAAAATAAAAGTATCATTCAAAAACCTCTAATTTTACTAAAATATTTGTAAAAATTTACCTTGTTCAAAAATAAATTCTGTCTTCTACACTTAGTAAGTAAGCTTCACCAGAAAAATAATTGGCACTTAAAATAAGATGCTCATTAATTTACTGTTGGTTACCATGTGCATTAAAATTAATGTTGAGATGTCAAAAGTCTGTAGTTAGTTATAATAATAACTAACTGATCATCTTAGGACCAAATGTGTTCAACATTTTTGCAATAAACACCATATTAATTGTATTTGGGATCTAAAATTAATCTAAAATCACAATATAATATGAAAAATAAAAAATTCCCTACACAAAACCATAGCAAAATAATTCTAAAATTAACCACATAGACAATATTTCATCTATCTTAATCAGTTTTTCTTTGGAAAAACTAAATAAAGGTTGACTTTATGAGCCACTTTATTGGAATATTGAATAATCAAAACCACTTATTTACAATTCACTCGACTAGTTATTCAGGTTTTGGTCCAACCTTTATCAATTGACATTATTGTTGTACTTATTATTATTTTACTTAAAACTATAACATATGGTAATTATATTAGGTAGTATTTTGGGTAACTGTTGTGTCGCTGATTCCAAATATGGCATCGGTTTTGCTAGTTTGGCTTTACTTTGAGAAAATGGATTGAAAAACATAAACAATACAAGACATGACACTTTCTCAAATCTTACAAAAGTAAATACAGGAGATACCTAATGGCGCTGTTTTCAGTGTTATAACATTGAAACAAAGTAAGCTGATTCATATTATCACATTGGTTATGTGGTATAGAGCACTAAGCTAAATCATGGTTTAAATTAGGAGGGATAGCCAGCACACTTACCTAGGTGATACTGGAGTAGAAATTGTTTAGATATAACACTAAAAAACACATAAAAACATTCTTAAGGACAAGCTTTCACTGTCACAGACAGCTTCATCTACTCTCCTGACCTGATGAAGCTGTCTGTGACAGCGAAAGCTTGTCCTTAAGAATGTGTTTGTGTGTTTTTTAGTGTTACATCTAAACAATTTCTACTCCAGTATCACCTAGGTAAGTGTGCTGGCTGGCTATCCCTCCTAATTTAAACCATATTATCATATTGGAGGCTCCAGTCATTATGTGTGTGCCTCGATACCTTTCCATCACCTTTATATCCTGATAGAACCTCTCCCCTTGTCCCTCAGGTTAATCACAAAGATTATCTGGTAACTGGACACCGAGATAGTGTACCTTTATACTCAAATTGGTACCCACATTTTAAAGTTAGTGAGCACTTTTTTCACCATTTATTCATAATTGTCAGATATGTGGCTACCAGATATGTTTTTGACAACTGAGACGTAACTACACCAGGCAGAAGCTTCGATGTAATTCATACATTTAATGAAATTGGAGGTGACCTGGTGGTCTAGGGGGTAAGGTGTCAGACTTCTATACTGGCGGCCGGGGTTCAATCCTCGGTCCCGGCACAGATTTATCTGATTACCAAACCCTTCCTTCACCTCTGACAAGACATCTTGTGAATGTGGGGAATGCCAGGTCTCCACCGTGGTTCGGATCCCACGTTAAACTGTAGGTCCTCCATTTCATCTCACAATCACCCTACCATTACACATTAGCGTAAGTGCGTATAACCCGAACGGGTAGTAAGACGCGGTGCTAATAATAATAATAATAATAATAATTTAAGCAGCCTCTTCATGAAGAACTCCTATTTCCCTGCAAAAAATAATCAACAACAATAAATCTCAATATGAATTAATGCAATAGATAAACTTACAAAACAATGCTAGTGATAATATTATATTACAGATTTCCATAAAAGAATTTAAAAGAGTGAAATGACAGATTGACCCCCTATATTCATAAAATCTTACTTTGAGGGCAATCCATTTTCTCACAAACTAAAACCTATTCTTCATAAATAATGCCATTTTTGGATTCAGCACCCCAAAATACCCTAAATTTGTTCATACATCCTTGGCAACAAAACTTTTTTTTTTTTACGTTTGTAAACAATCAGAAGGATACAATGGTGATATAAGTTAATATTTGGAAAAACAAATTCCCAATTCAGACTTTCAGGCTTTAAGTAAGTCAGGTGTGCTATCCATTATTATGTTTCACTAACTACTTTTATTTTACAGTGAAGTGTATATATATATTTTGATAAAAAAAACTTATGTCTTTTGGTGATGTTAAGCTATTAATTATTGATCAAATCAAATTAATTATTTTAACTTTTATTATTGATTCATCCTACGCTGATACCTGATTTAAACAAAGCCATGTGGAAGTTTATGCTCTGATTTGCTAATGATTGGACTTTTAACGATGTCATTTCACTAAATAGTCCCTCCTTTGTTTTGTATTGATTACCAAACCCTTCCTTCACCTCTGACAAGACATGTATAAATCACAACTTGTGAATGTGAGGAATGCCAGGCCTCCACCGTGGTTCGGATTCCACATTAAACGGTAGGTCCTCCATTTCATCTCTACAATCACCCTACCATTACACATTAGCGTAAGTGCGTATAACCCGAACGGGTAGTAAGACGTGGTGCTAATAATAATAATTTTGTATTGAACTTGTTTTAAAATAACAATAAAAAATTATTATAACTAAAAATTATCCTTTAATAAGATTTAGAAATTATACTTTAAGCTTTGCAAGCAGTATTTGAATACCAACAAACTCCTGACTCGGTGTTGAGGGACACCATGGTACAGTCTGTATCACATGCTAACGTCAAGTCAGTAACAGTCAGTCGACATTTCATATCGGCAGTGTTAAGTAACAGTTGCTGTAAGTGCCGAGCGCTTTTCGTCTGTTTATGGCGTTTGCCGAGTCTGACCTGAATTTTTGTTAAACATAAGACCGGAAATTTAAAAGTATTAAAAAATACAAAAAATTTGTAGTGACCTACTTTGCCATGGTACTGACTATACATGATTGCGCCTATTAAAAAATATTGCACTGGTGTTCCGCCAATCATGTATGTCCTTTGCGTAGTGATATGGGAATGTTGGCTTACTTAACCAATGATAGTGTTCTAGTTGGTGATAAATAGTAACCAACCATTAACCAGTTTAGTTGGAAGTGTTCCTTATAAAACAATGAAATATAACCTTTCACTGCCCAGATTATTCAAATAATACTTATTGGTTATTATTAATGAGAATGTAAAGAAACAATGAATTTTTTGTTTTTTTCAAAATCCTTATTTAATGTATCATTCAGAATGTTTAAAAAACAAGACAGGGAAGGTATAGTCATTTTTTTTCCTTGGGGAAAACAACCAAAATTAGAGGGATTGATAACATTGTAATTAATTAAGAAATACTATTTTTATACAAACTCAAAACTCCGGCCATACAAAAATTCTCGTATATTTTTCACTTCAAATTAACCTATGGTACTGCTTGCGCATATATATATATATATATATATATATATATACATGTGTGTGTCTTGTGGCAAGCTCTAGCGTGGATATTAGAGACCACTTGGTACTGATTTTCCACCACTTTACATATGTATGTGTTGATACCAACCAGGAGGCTGCAATCACTCGCACACATTGCCATATCATCAGGGAGAAGGTTACCTTTAGAGCTAGCATTCACTTTAACTTGATTGGTTTTTATGGTCTCAACTCGTTTGAAAAGTACATTTTAATTTATGTTATGAATAAAAAATGCTAAAATAGTAGTCTACAATTCAAAACACTTCTTCTTCAACAAGATAATTTATATATCAAATTATATGAGTCATATGATATAATGATATAGTTGTTCAAATCTATATGAAAATACGATTTTCTATAGAATATGTGAATAAAGAAACTCTTAGCATAAGAAAATAAATTTAGTTTTACTTCTGGCTTGTGAAATAAAGGGTGACACTTTTTATGGGGTTGTTGCAAGTCTACATGAGTATCACACGAATAAATGGTGCTCTGTGAATACCTGATGAATGTCAATAGTTGTTATCATATGTGGAACAGAGATATATATATGATATTTTGTATTTATTTGTGTATAACACACAGTTTTTTCTTTAAATATAGACCCTAAAATTAGTAATCATTGTACTGTTCAAAGATACCAAACTGACCAAAAAATAGGCAGCATCTTTTTACCCAAACACTGTATTTATAAAACTAGTGTGTTGTTTCATCATTTTGCCCTCGGACATTAGAACACAAATTTTGCACCATTGATGTACCTAGTTATTTTTATATATATCTCAAAATCATTTTTAATTGTCTCACTAGATGTGTCTCTTTTCAGCTTATCTCCGACAAGGGAAATTAGAACTATATAAACCTTGTTACACTCAGGTAAAGTTACAACTGAAGTGAAAATTGCCACCAAAATGAAATTATTAAACCTCATTAGATATTCTTTATCTTCAAAAATGTTTTGTCCCTATCGTTTGTTCACACTTAACTCTATCGGTGTTCCGAAAGTGATGCACCCTCGGTTAAACAACAATTCACACGGTGACCTGGCGGTCTAGGGGTAAGGTGTCAGACTTCTGTGCTGGCGCCCGGGGTTCAATCCTCGGTCTCGGCACAGATTTATCTGATTACCAAACCCTTCCTTCACCTCTGACAAGACATCTTGTGAATGTGGGGAATGCCAGGCCTCCACCGTGGTTCGGATTCCACGTTAAACTGTAGGTCCTCCATTTCATCTCACAATCATCCTACCATTACACATTAGCGTAAGTGCGTATAACCCGAACGGGTAGTAAGACGCGGTGCTAATAATAATAATAATAACAATTCACACAATATGTTTGATTGGCCTGTTGCGCGCAGAGGCCGACGGGTGAACCCGATCATTCACTACACATTCCAAGATGTCAGGATTCACCCGACCGACATCCCTGTGATATCCTTACCTTTAAAAGAGGTGAACAGATACAAATACACCCATGTGAGATCGGGGCCGCTTGGGGGGTCATCCCGCGGGCCCACGTCAACCGCGTCGGGAATTGTGCGTTCCAGGTATATTCCCAAACCGGTAGTGTAGTGGACCTGGGTGCCATCCTGCCGAAACCAAGCTGGAACCATTCCTTCAGGATTCAGCATGTTCTGAAGCATCTGCAGATACCTTTCACCTGTGACAGTTACATCAACGGCGGAAGTTCCAATCAGTCTTACCACCCCACCACTTCCCTGTTCCTTCATCCTATAAATGTAAATGAGACACATATTGATCAGCTATTGAACAAATGATTGGATAAGATTAGTTTGTTTTTATGTGTGTGTTTATATAAAGCTGTGACTATTCTACTTGTGCAAAGCTGTATTATTATTGTTGATTCCTATGTTATTTATAAGCTTCATTAAACATTAATATTGACATTGGTTGAATTTGTTTCTGAACAGGATTGTTGAGGCGTCGTGTCGGTTTGATTCTCAATAGGTTCTTTCACTTGTTGAGGATTCATGAACATCAATAGGGGCTTAGAGTTTGCCAAAAGGGGTCTTCTCTATTACTAACTTCACTCATGGAAAGGGCTTTCAAACATATAACTAGATTTAAAGATATTTTTTAGTCATTGTACGGTAAATAAATTGATTTGGTCTTTATTATGAATATACTCCTTAGGAAAATATTTTTAGATTAATTTAAAGGTTTTTCTTCAAGAAAATTTGTGAGAATTTATTTTATATATATATGATTTTTCGATAAATTCTTTTAATAATGGATAAACCTTTTTTTAACAAAAGACCTAAAGCTTTAAGAAGGTGATAGTTTTTAATATTAAAATGCCTAAGCGTTAGTAGGCTACTATTTGGTCAAGCGTTAGTAGGCTACTATTTGGTTAAGCGTTAGTAGGCTACTATTTGGTTAAGCGTTAGTAGGCTACTATTTGGTCAAGCGTTAGTAGGCTACTATTTGGT
>CABEEJ010007153.1:2404-14227 GCA_901482245.1 Timema douglasi | reverse complement strand
ACCAGCTATCAACAATTTATACTGCATACTGATACCAGCTATCAACAATTTATACTGCATACTGACACCAGCTATCAACAATTTATACTGCATACTGACACCAGCTATCAACAATTTATACTGCATACTGACACCAGCTATCGACAATTTATACTGCATACTGATACCAGCTATCGACAATTTATACCGCATACTGATACCAGCTATCTACAATTTATACCGCATACTGATACCAGCTATCGACAATTTATACCGCATACTGATACCAGCTATCGACAATTTATACTGCATACTGATACCAGCTATCAACAATTTATACTGCATACTGACACCAGCTATCAACAATTTATACTGCATACCTATACCAGCTATCGACAATTTATACCGCACACTGATACCAGCTATCGACAATTTATACCGCATACTGATACCAGCTATCGACAATTTATACCGCATACTGATACCAGCTATCGACAATTTATACTGCATTCTGACACCAGCTATCGACGATTTATACTGCATACTGACACCAGCTATCGACAATTTATACTGCATACTGATACCAGCTATCAGCAATTTATACTGCATACTGATACCAGCTATCAGCAATTTATACTGCATACTGATACCAGCTATCAGCAATTTATACTGCATACTGACACCAGCTATCAACAATTTTGTTTGGTTTCAACAAACTTAAACCAATGCCATGGCTTGTCCTATCAGAATCAATTTACTTTTACATTAAATAATAATTTTTATAACACTTTTATTTTAGATTTTGTTTTGATCTTGCCATAACTAGCCCATACGTACTTTTTTTTATATAAAATATTTTAGATATATTTTGAATTATATTTGTAAACAGAACACTCTCCAAACTAAATATAAATTTTTATATAGTTCCTTGAAGTGTTAGTTACACTGATGTCTGACTCTTTCATGTAAATTCTTTCAAATAAACATTTAAATATTTTGATTTTTACCTATAAATTTATTATAATTTCAAATATATTGGTAAAATTCAAAATAATATTCATTGAATTACATCTTGAACTTCTAATGTAATGTGCAAGTACAGAGGTTAAGCATATAAAAATATTATCAGAACTCGTTTAGCTACTTAAATGGTTTTATAAATCAGAAGTGTAATAAGGCTGTGTAGATAGAGACACTGTACAGTTAGGTTAGGTTTGGATAGAAACAACACACTTTCATTTTATAAATCGGATGTTAGAAATGTGGTCCAAATACGTAAACAATCAAAGACTTGTTTTCAAATCCTTTCTGCCCACTTTGCATTATGGGGTTTGCTCACAGTTTTTGTTTTAAGTGGTACCGTAAACCGGGGTGATACGATCAATATTAAAGAGACTTTCTATTTTATCATACTTAATTTATTTCATATACATTTGCAAAATATAATTTGTAAAGCCACACTATTGTACTATAATATTCCAAAAAGTGCTTCTTTTTCTGACTTACAATACCAATGTTTTTTTTTGTGTTTTTTTTGGGTGTGTGATCAGTATCACTCCAGGGGCCGAGGTGATAACAAACTTCAATATTATTTACATACAATATTAGGCAAAGATAAAGCACAACACAAAAACAAACGACTTACGAAAATATTCACATCTGTTTTATGGCCTTTGGTTTATCTATAGTGGCCGGTGTCATTTAGTTCGGAATTTGCCACTAGGTTCCAGGATAAGAAGAGAAAAAAAAAATTAACGCTGATCGGTATCACACCAGTTTATGGTATTTAACATACACTTTCTAGTCACAAGGCTGTATCATTACAAAAATTACATACATCAGGGTGTCTACCATCCGGGAAAATCAGGGAAAACGGGAATCAGCTGGGAATTTGAAGTGATTGGGAAAAAACGGGAATAAGTCGGGAATTTGGTAAATCACAATAAAAATCCGGGAAAATTATATTTTACTCAAAATATGAAATACGATAATCATTAAATTAGTAAATTATAATGTCATTTTTGTTTGTAACTGTGTAATATATTTTTTAATTAATATTTAACAATTTTAATACAAATTAAAAAATATTCAAATTTTAAAATTTATTATTATTAATAAAAAAAGTTAATAGAAAAATGAGGGTGGAGGAAAGGAGGGGGGGGGTGCGAGTTAGGAGGATGTGACATACTTTCTTAGCCGGGAATTTTAGGAAATGATCAGGGAAAATCGGGGAAAAGGTCGGAGATTTCATTGGTCAAGTTGAGTAGACACCGTGTGTATTTATATCCTTCCTTCCTGTACCTTCTTCCACAAATTATAGAGTAGCCTCATAAAGCAAAAAGAAGATTTTCCTATAGAGAAATATTTTTTTTTTAAAAACCAGATTGGTTGAATGCAATGTTTAACGCGTTCTTTTGATATGGATTTCATGTTGTCCATTCGCTCATATGTAACATATTTTAATAAATAAGTAACATTTCCATGAATGGTGAATGTAAATGTTACACTTCTGAGATGATAAGCGCAGGATTTAACTTGTTTACGCGAGCGAGGGAGACATCACACAACACCTGAATTCTAAGGGATGCGCACGGCTTCGATGGTTGGCCCATCTCTGGTAACAACTATTTGTGGTTACCCGCCTCAGTGGCGTAGTTGGCTAACGCGCTTGTCGTGTTGAGCTCGACTGCTGAGGACGGGGAGATCGAGGTTCGAATCTCGATCGGGTGAACTGGGGGTGGTTTTTCCTAAATGGTTTTCCACTCTCCCTCCACGCAAATGTGGGTTCACTTCCTCTGATTCAACCTTCCCAATTCCTAATCCATTAGAGTAATTAGTACTTAAAGCGTATAACCCGAACGTGTGGTAAGACGCGGTGCTAAATATAAATTTAAGGACACCATGTTTTGTACAGGCAACTACATTCACACTTATTTTTTTTTCATATTTATGTTGTAAAAGAAGAAAAAAATTAATCTTGTTTTCTTAACTACCATAAGCGAAACAATTCTTGATTTGTGATAAAAAAAATCATGCCTTTCATATAGAGACTTTCTTTGCTTTAATATGTTTAGTGACTCCTGTTTCTAAAAGGTAGTAATAATGTTAATAAAACCTTCAACCCATATGTTTTATAATATAGGTAGAAACAACCATAATAAACCTTCTTACTCTATGGCATTAGGAACTCGAAAGTTCACTAGTACACTTAACAAAAGTATGCCATCTATCCCTATTTTAAACTAGCTCTATCCAGTCCATCTCATTACACCCTATGCCTATCCTGAGATAGTTCTATCCAGTCCACCTCATTACACCCTAACCCTATCTTGAGCTAGTTCTATCCAGTCCATCTCATTACACCCTATCCCTATCCTGAGATAGTTCTATCAAGTCCCCCTCATTACACCCTAACCCTATCTTGAGCTAGTTCTATCCAGTCCATCTCATTACACCCTAACCCTATCTTGAGCTAGTTCTATCCAGTCCACCTCATTACACCCTATCTCTCTTTCATGTTCATTCTAATGTTATCCTTCCATCTCTGTCTAGGTCTTCTCAATGGTCTCTTCCCATTCGGTCTGCCAGTCAAAACCCCGAACACGGTTCTAGATTCTCCCATTTGCACTGCTTGTCCTGTCCACCATAATCTGTGAGACTTGATCTTCCTAACAATGTCTTGAAATGACTACAGGGTATATAACTCATCGTTATGTAACCGCCTCCACTCCCCAGTAGCCTTATCCCTAAACCTTAACCACCAGACTATATAATGGTTCTGTTGATTTCTAGTTCGACGTTATTTCACTGTGGAAATTGTAAATAGGTAGTCAATTTTTTTTAAAGTTAGCAACAAGTACCTATTATAGCAGTATTGTAGTTTCAAAGAGTTTAAAAAAAATCATAAGTGTGATTTATGATTGTTGTATACATTTTGCTATGCCCCTAATTAATATACTTTGTGTTGTATTCTTATGTTTAGATTAAACAGAAATGTGACCAATTAGTTTATAATTATAAATGTTATAAATGGGTTTGTATGATAACATTTTTTGGGAAATATTTTGTTGCAGGATTTGAATGTTTGAAACCAAACTAAAACTATTGATGTGCTTTATTTAATTTATGGTTGCATTTTGAATTCTTTTTTAGCATTTATTTTATGTACGACTGTTTGTGTGCTATGCTCATCGGCAAAGTGTAGAGTCTTGTTTGGGTTTTATAAACTTAGAAAAACATACCTATAAAATGTCCCTTATTACTCTTTGAGCAATAACTCTGCTCTTGATAATATTATAACCCTTTAGAGACATGAACTAAACCTCTCCTGACAAAACCCTACACTTCGTCTGTGACACACTTGTGAGGAATATCGAGGTACATTTGAAACACAAGGATTATATTATTCTTGTTTGTTGAATGTTTAATAGAATGTTGATGTTAACACACACGGGAGAACGTATTGTGTTAAAATGTCTAATGAAATATTATTCTTTCAATGCAACTTGTTAGAATTAGCATGAACGTTACAAATCATTTAAGGATTACATTAATTTGAATACTTATAAAACTATGTAAATAATTGAAAAAAAAAAATATAGTTGAGAGAATTTTGATTATTTATTCTGTAAAAAATGCTTAAACAGACCAAGGTTTGTGCAGAATATGTTGGGTACAATGTTAAGTTTCCTTTACGTTAGTATTTAATTTGGTGCTATTTCGTGTTTTTATATTGTGTTAGTTTAGGGCTCTTGTGCAATCATTCACATCTGCTTGTTGTTACATATTCTGTTTCAAAGGGACTGTCCATAGTGATTTGTTAGAAGACCAATTAGAATAAAGGATAAATATTAGATATTTCACAATACCTGTTTTTTTCGATTCAGATTTTCAAGTTCAATCTTGATTTTTTGATTCTCAATTTCGATCCTCGAACATTTACAAGTTACATCCTCATAGAAAAATTAAAAACTCGTTTATTCAACTTTATAGCATAGGATGAAAAAATATATTTTTTTATGAAGAAAAGAATCCATCTTACCAAATATTAAAGAATATAACACATAATTGATAAAATAATTAGGAATTATAATAGTAACTAGTGACTGTATTTTTACCTGCAAATTAAGTCTCAATGAGTCAAACATTTATAAACAATAAAAAAAAGGTACGATAAATAATTGCTGAAAACCTGTCATGTCTTTTAAATTCTCCAATTAGGATAATAATAATAATAATAATTAGCACCGCATCTTACTACCCGTTCGGGTTATACGCTTTAAGTACTAATTACTCTAATGGATTAGGAATTGGGAAGGTTG
The DNA here is from genome assembly GCA_901482245.1 of Timema douglasi. Classification (NCBI taxonomy): domain Eukaryota; kingdom Metazoa; phylum Arthropoda; class Insecta; order Phasmatodea; family Timematidae; genus Timema; species Timema douglasi. The sequence goes on along the minus strand of CABEEJ010007153.1, from coordinate 8,927 downwards.
AATTAGAGGAAGTGAATCCGCATTTGCGTGGAGGGAGAGTGGAAAACCATTTAGTAAAAACCACCCCCAGTTCACCCGACCGAGATTCGAACCTCGATCTCCCCGTCCTCGGCAGTAGAGCTCAACACGACAAAGCGCGTTAGCCAACTATGCCACCGAGGCAGTTAATTAGGGTAATTAATTGAACCAAAATAAATAGCAAATAACATATATAAATAACAGAGAATAAACTAATATATAGATAACCAATTACTACTAATTTCTGAATTTCGCTGTTTTGCTTTAACAGTAATTTCATTTGAGAGCTGAGAGTCTGTAATATTAAGATGGATTCTTGATTTTTTCGGTACCAGTAGGAATCGAGGGTATCAAGGTATCGATGACGAATCAATATTTGTTATTGATTGGCCAAGTGCAAGCCAACACACCTATGTAAACATGATAGATTGAGAATGTTCTGACTACCTTGTAAAACTTGAGAAGCTCTATCAGCGCAACTCCCAAGAAACGTCCAGTCCATATATCTAACTATTTGGACTGATGTCATAATTATAAGTCAAGTTTGGTCTGAAAGAGTGAAGTGAGAGGGAGCTAATCTGTTGTTTACATGGGTCAAGTTTCTTGGAAGGGAAAGGCCAGAGTGCAGCTTTTATCAAAGACCATTTCACTCACTGTGCAAAAATCTGATGCTTTATTTTTAGGTTGAACTCAAATAATCAGTAGTGTGGTTCTCTTTATATTTCTTATCTAGAGGTAGAAAACATTTTTCATTTGACTTTCTCGTATTAGACTGGATTGCTGGTGACGATATCGGGGTTCAATCCCCAATTGAGTGTACTGAGGGTGATTTTTTCTTAAACCGGTTCCAAACACGCCATTTTTATTTATTATTTTTAGCGTCGCTTCTTATTACCCATTTGAGCTATAAACTTATGTACTAATTATTCTAATGTGTTAGGCATCAGGAAGGTTAAAATGAGAGGAGGTGCATCCATATTTTCGAGGAGTGAGAGTGGAAAAACATTTAGTGAAAACCACCTGAGTGCACCCGACCAGAATCGAATCGTGATCTCCCCGTCCTCTATGTCAGTTGAACATGGTGGGTAAACACACTATTAGACTGGATTTATGGCGGAGGGAAGGTTGAAGTTCAAATCCCAGTTGAATGTAATAAGGGTATTTTTCCCAAAATGGTTCCCCACTCTCAATTTCTGCAAATGTGGGTACATTCAATCTAAAATATCACCTTCCTCACTCCTGGTTCATTAGGGTAATTAATGCATGTGTATAACTCAAGTAGGTGACTTGGCGGTCTAGGAGTAAGGTGTCAGACTTCTGTACTGGCGGCTGGGGTTCAATCCTCGGTCCCGGCACAGATTTATCTGATTCCCAAACCCTTCCTTCACCTCTGACAAGACATCTTGTGATTGTGGGGAATGTCAGGCCTCCACCGTGGTTCGGATTCCACGTTAAACTCTCACAATCACCCTAACATTACACATTAGCGTAAGTGCGTATAACCCGAACGGGTAGTAAGACGCGGTGCTAATAATAATAATGTATAACTCAAACGGGTAATAAGTCGCAATGAAAAAAAAGTGCTATTGTGATGCCTACCAAGAGTGTCGGGTGGGGTAGTTTGTAAAAAAAAATATTTTTGAGGAGTTTTTAGGGGTTTGAAACCAAGCCAATGGAACATGTTTGAAAATGGAATGCAACTAAAAGCTATGTGGGGTGGCCCTTGCATATTTAAAAATAATAATAGATTGTTAAAGAACCTATTTGAAGTTTAATGCAAACCATCTTTCAGCTTCTAACTCGAGTACATCAGAGGGGAGTTGAACAAATTGAAGGAAGACACACAACAACGGAGAGAGGAGGGGAGGGGAAATTGGTGCTATTCCCCCCCCCCCCTATCAACCCTCCCCCCTTCCCAGCCCACCCTCAATGAGTAACACTGGATATAGAACTATCGACACACACACATCGTGGAATGTAGATCATTTCCCCGGCGTCTGACTTATTCCAAGTTATATCAAAATCCAAATAATAATAGTAATGTTAATAGAAATATCTTATCAATTAACATACTTTTATTTTTTAAACCTTTCTTTCATAGATATAGAAAATTGGGGGTAAAAGATCTATACCCCCCTGTGAAAATTGTTAAAAGCCATTAAAAGGAAAAAGGGGGGGGGGGAGGAACACATACTTATAAAACATAAATAATAAATTGTGTTTTTTATTTTTCATTCTTATATTATATCAGCCAGATACTAATTATTATTATTTTTAGTAGGTGACCTGGTGGTCTAGGGGGTAAGGTGTCAGACTTGTGTGCTGGGGGTCCGGTCAATATAATGTAAAAATATTTAATCTGAATTGAATAAAACAATATTAATATATATTAAAAACAAAACTATAGTGAACTATCAATATTAAAACTTATAGAGGCTAAACAAACATTGGCTCTTTGTTACATTGTCTACATTTCCTCCAAGGACAAGCTACGGACAGTAGCTCAACAAACAATACATCTAATCCCTGCAGCCTTTCTTGGTTCATGTGCTCCTTAAATAAATTTTAACAAAGTCTCGAAAATGACCTTTCAGCTGTTTCTATTGAATTTACAGAAAAATATGTACAGACATTTTTTGTACAGCATAAATTTTGCGCAATGTTGACTTGAGTAATCTTTGATTGAACGATTAGATCTCTACGAAACAAATATAGACTTAAAAGACAACGCTATCATCTCTTACCAAATTAATTTTGGGTGGGCGGACCTGCGTGGTGAGCCCTATTTTGGTGGTGGGCCGCGGCATTTTGCCACCACCCTGTAGTTACACCACTGAACTTGTAACTATCAAGAATTTCAAACTCTATTAACCTATTTTTTATTAATTATATTCAATAATCAAATATAACTTTATATGTTTAAATATATTTTAATGTGTCTAACACCCGCTTTAGTGACCTCATGGCCTAACACGCTACTCTTGTGGTAGACTGAACTGCCAATGATGGGGAGATCGAGGTTCGAATCTCGGCTGGGTGTACTGAGGTCGGTTTTTATAAACTAGTTTTCCCCAAGCTCCCTCCCCGCAAATGCGGGTACACTTTCTGTAAATATAACCTTCTTGATACCTAAAACCATTAGTGTAACTGTCGAAAAACAAAATTTATTCACAAATTCTATGTTTATTTGACAAAAATTTGAATCCAACCATTTTCCTCAGGAACTTTATATCCTACTGAAAGAAAATATTAAACCAGACTACATAATATTATGTATATTAAATTTATTTATATTTATATAAATATCTAATGTAAATAAAAATATAATATAATATTAAAAATACATTTTATACATATAAATAAATATACATATTCAATTTTGAAGATATCTTATAGAACAATTTTCTGCAAAAAGAAACATTTTATTTTAAAAAAATGATAATTTGTATAGAATAAATATTACATAGGTAGCCTTTATTACCTCTACTACAAAAAATTGTAAACACTTATTCTAAAAATAAATATTTAAAATTAAAATAAAACATATAGAAATATACTGTAAGAAAAGGTTTTTCACCCAATTGTATGGAAAATATCTATCTATTTTGACCAAATTTGATAAGCTTACAAGTTTTACATTGAATCCAGATAATTTTATAATCGATGTCTCCCTTATCAATAACTTATGGGTCACACGTGTTCATAATATCTACACATCACAAACTATTTTATAATTTTAGCTACACATACTATATAGTAATACATCCATTCTACAACTTTATACAATCAAAACTTCTGCAATGAACACACTTAAAATTATGTTTTTAATTTTTATTTTATTAAAGACATGTGCTACAAATTTCGGTTGAATCCTGGCTGTGTGAACTAAGGTGATGTTCCTCATGATTACTTATTCCCTCCACGCAAATGTAGGAACACTTTCTCTAAATTGCCATATTTCTTATCCACCCTATTTCATTATTATTATTATTATTATTAGCACCGCGTCTTACTACCCGTTCGGGTTATACGCACTTACGCTAATGTGTAATGGTAGGGTTCCCCACATTCACAAGATGTATTGTCAGAGGTGAAGGAGGGGTTTGGTAATCAGATAAATCTGTGCCGGGACCGAGGATTGAACCCTGACCTCCAGCATAGAAGTCTGACACCTTACCTCAAGACCACCAGGTCACCCTTCATTATTGTAATTTTACGGATAACATCGAAAGTAATAAGAGGTGAAGAATTTCTAATATAACATTAACAAAATAAAACAATGACATGGAAATAATCTTTACAGTGCACTCTCCTAGATGTGTTGAATATGGTCCTAAACCTAGCATTTGTGTTCCCCCCTCTCCTTCCTCTCTAAAGATTACGTTGTTTTCAAATCTTTGACTCTGGCACACAAGGGGTGTGAGAAAGTAAAAATGATATTTATGATGAAATTATTTTGTCAAATACTAGTTGTCAAAATGAAATATGGACCTGTGTTAATTTTATTAATTTGAAAAGAGTGGTGGTCAAGGCATGTTCACTAGTGCCCCCAGTCCCCTTTCATTAACTACCTTTACAATTGATAGCAATATAGTTTCTATTGTGACAAGTGTATTTCTTGTTAATATATTCCAATAGTTCATAGTGATTTAGATAGCCATAGGTGACCTGGCGGTCTAGGGGTAAGGTGTCAGACTTCTGTGCTGGCGGCCGGGGTTCAATCCTCGGTCCCGGCACAGATTTATCTGATTACCAAACCCTTCCTTCACCTCTGACAAGACATCTTGTGAATGTGGGGAATGCCAGGTCTCCACCGTGGTTCAGATTCCACGTTAAACTGTAGGTCCTTCATTTCATCTCACAATCACCCTACCATTACACATTATCGTAAGTGCGTATAACCCGAATGGGTAGTAAGACGCGGTGCTAATAATAATAATAATTTAAAACTTAAATTTGAATTGGCTTGGTGGATATGAATAAGATATAAACCGTGCAGGTGAATTGATCTTTACAGTAGTACAAATCTGATTAAAATATGTATGATAGTTTTGTTAGTAATCGGGTACAGAGAAATCGCCTCACTCCTCTCCCGTGGTGAGCCATCCCCTTAACAGACTATTGAAAGTACTCGACAAGCAGCCGTGAGTGATCTTAGACAAGCCATTAGTGTTATTGGGATAAATACTTTATTTATAATGAACATGTTATGTTGTTGAATAACCTTCAAAAACATATTGTCAATGAATAGTATTAGAAAACATGTTATGTTATTATTTTGTCAAGTTTTTAGGGGATCTTTATTTCTTTAGAGTAAACAATTTGCTTCACTTGTTCTATATCAATATTTGTCATTTGAATTGTTTAGGCACATAATAACTAGAATTGTCAAATCTAAATGTACCACTGACCAAGATGTTGTTAAGCTTTAATTTAAATGTAGGTAGTTCATGTCATATGTAATGAACTAGTTAGATGTATATATTTTTTAATCGCTCTGTTTTGAGTCCCATTGTTCTATTCTTTTCAATTTATAACTGCTTGGGTTTGGATAAAAATTGTGACTATAAATTTATCATGTTTTAATGATATTATATTGTTTTAAATACACCCAATTGCTATTTTTGTTTTAAACCTGATTAGTAATTTTTTTAAATGAAGATCTCTTGTATTTATTTTGTCTAAGAAATGAAACTCGAGCCTTCCTATAATAATTCTACAATCTGAAACAATAACATGAATAATGTAACAAGTTTAATGTTCTCTTCAAGAGTATGTTAGTACTACTGGCCTTTTTCTTTTTAACAGTCCCTGGTAAGTGACAGAGCTAATATCCTCTCAAAGATAGGAGTGTTGGTAATTGACAGATACTATCCTCTCAAAGATAGGAGTGTTGGTAATTGACAGATACTATCCTCTCAAAGATAGGAGTGTAGGTAAGTGACAGATACTATCCTCTCAAAGATAGGAGTGTAGGTAAGTGACAGAGCTAATATCCTCTCAAAGATAGGAGTGTAGGTAAGTGACAGAGCTAATATCCTCTCAAAGATAGGAGTGTAGGTAAGTGACAGAGCTTAATATCCTCTCAAAGATAGGAGTGTAGGTAAGTGACAGAGCTAATATCCTCTCAAAGATAGGAGTGTAGGTAAGTGACAGAGCTATTCTCCTGTATCCATTAGTTTTACAAAACCCTATGTGGAGCTATTGTGTTCTTATTTTAGCGGTTTTTACGTATTCTGTTGTCATTTATCACCGCTCGTGTGACGAATGGTCTCTGTAATTAGTTTCTATCTTTACAAACAATTACCAGTAAAATTGGCTCAGTGCCAGAGGGTTCGACTGGCATACCAGATCAACAGTTGAGCATCAAGAAGGTGATAAATATAAGTCTTTTTGATAGCCTGTTTTAATAATTTTTTTAATTTAGTTTGGTTTCCAGCTCCACACTCTCTAAAGGGAACAAAAACAATAATTATATATATATATATATATATATATATATATA
>CABEEJ010007152.1:0-33229 GCA_901482245.1 Timema douglasi | reverse complement strand
ACTAGTAGTTATGTGAACAGTAGACCTCACTCCATGTTATTATCGTTACTACAGTCTTACTAGTAGTTCTGTGAACAGTAGACCTCGCTCCCTACATGTTCTTATCGTAACTGCAGCGATCAGATTTATCTTTAGATTTCAAATTGAAATTCCTTCTCTAGTTTATCCTTGGATTTGAAGCGGATATTTTCCTTTGGTGATAAAGTTAGACAACAAATAAATACTATATACAATAGTACATTATATTCATAGGGATTAATTATTGTTATTTCGCACGTCAGTCTTGCAATATTCGTTTGTGTTTTTATTTTTTGTTTAGTCTCTGTCTACTCGATCGATTACTTAAAACTATAAATTCAAATCCCTTGAAATGAGCTATCAAACGAAAAACCTTATGAGCGACCAACATATTGAAACGGTTAACCGGATTTAAAAACCATATTCATAGATTGTTTGGACTAGGTTCAAAGAATATCTTTGCAAACAAGAAAGTGATCCGCGCATACGACAGCTATCGTGTGGCAAAGATTCAGATAAACAGACGGGCGACAGCCAAATGGTCAAGTTAAAACAAAACCTTGCTTTTCTCGGTCAGTGAGTGATACCATTGTATAAGAATACACTTGAACACTCATGCAAGATGTTCTTTTACATCACACGGTGGTAAATTTTGATCCATCCTGGATTCAAACTGGACTATTTCACCCCGTAATTAAGTTAAGGTAATTCTATTTGCATTTTTTATAACAAAAACTTTTTTGATCCGAATAAATAAACTATAGCTCCAGTATATGTGTTTAGTGTAATCTTCTACACACAGTAATACGTATTTACTGAAGCACTATTTTCATTATTTTGACCAAAAAAAGGCGTTTAAAAAAATACTACGAAAATACTGACCTTATATGTCCGTTCCCTTCCATATCACCTTGAAAGAGTCTGAGACCCACATTGGTGGGCTCGTGGATTAAATGTAAGACTCGTTTGGTATGGTTTGCTGTTGACAGAAAGATCGGGGTTCTAATCCCTGACGGGTGGTCCGCTTAAGATGGGTTTTAATATTTGATCATATCACTGTAGTTTTCTCATCCTCTCTCCACGCCAGTGCCTGTTTTATTCAAGCTACCGTCATCCCTCTCACCAATTATCTTAAGTCGCCAATGAGCCTTGTCTTGAACTTAACCAAATGAAAACAATAACAGTAATAAAATGGTGTAGTTAAATTTCTTCTCTTTGTGAAGTAAGACGGTGACATCACATCACTGAACTATTATTAATAAAAATAAATACAAATAAATAGCATTTGGAAAACTAGATACAATACATCAAGACAAGGTTCGAACCTCTTCCTGCCTTGTCACCGTAATTCCAGTATATTGTTAGACTGACCTCTTAGACCATGTAACCACCACCTTTGTGGTTAAGTGGTATTCTACATTTTAAAGTCATATATAGAGTGCTTACATTAAAATGTCAGTCTCGTAATGGATTTAAGCTCAGTTTGAACACATTTTTTTTAGCAACACGTCTTACTACCTGTTCAGGTTATACGAATATGTAAGAATTATGCTAATGAGCTAGGGATGAGGAAGTTTTAACCAAGGTAAGTGTACATGGAATTGTTTGTAGGTATAGTGGGAAACCACTTAGGAAAAAACACCATCAGTACATCCAACCAGGATTCGAACCCCGATATACTGAAAGAGTGACGCCTATAGACCAATGTGGCCCAGCTAGCGGCCCGTGTTCTCTGAAAATGGGACCCTTACAGTAATCTGATGGAAAATTAAAGGTAATCTCTGGCTGGCAAACGTGAAATAGCTAATTTTTCAAATACACATATTTATTTTAAAAGATAATGATTACGTTTTATTATGAATTTTATTTGATTAATAAAAGTATATATTTAATTATATAGTTATAATGATATATATAATTATATATTTATAATGCTAAGTTGTTTTATGAAAGTGTGTGTGCGTTTATATTTCATAATACATTTTTGGGAGATTAATAAAACTTTAGTTTGGCAGTTAGATTTGAAAGATTCTATCAATCATACTTAAATTATATGGGTATTTGAAATAATTGTTTAGTAAGTGTTGTTTCTAGGACTATTTTAAGTTAAGGTTTACTAAATACATATTTGGTTCACGGTTAAAACTGATACTTAATCATATTTGAATTATAAAACATCAATCATGATAATAATAATAATAATAATAATTTAAAATATTTGTTTATTCATTGGAAAATTAAATGTATTGATAATCATATGTTTTAAGTTTGTGTTGCAAATCATTATAAGCAAAACATAATTTCTGCAAGCGTGTGAATCAAGCTTAAGGCTCATCTTAATACTGGCGAGAAGATCATATTCTCCATTCTCAAGACAGGTGGCGTAGTTGGCTAACGCGCTTGTCGTGTTTAGCTCGACTGCTAAGGACGGGGAGATCGAGGTTCGAATCTCGGTCGGGTGAACTGGGGGTGGTTTTTCCTAAATGGTTTTCCGCCCTCCCTCCACGCAANGAGATCGAGGTTCGAATCTCGGTCGGGTGAACTGGGGGTGGTTTTTCCTAAATGGTTTTCCGCCCTCCCTCCACGCAAATGCGGGTTCACTTCCTTTAACTCAACCTTCCCAATTCCTAATCCATTAGAGTAATTAGTACTTAAAGCGTATAACCCGAATGGGTAGTAATACGCGGTGCTAAATATTATTATTATTCCATTCTCAAGACAGGTAGCGTGTCGTGGGTAGATGATGATCAAGGACACCGTTGCCCAAAAGGCTTACTAGAGAATGTTACAAACTTTACTACAAATTATACGTCGTAGCTTTGTGTTATTATCTGAAACGTATTATTAACCTTCATAAAAGCAGCTTCTCTTTCTTAAATGAATGGTACGGCGAACCGCACAAATTTTCTCTCTCTTTTTATCTTAAAGAAAAGATACATTTACTAATAACGAGTAAGATTTCTTAACGTAAAAATATACATTGTAGCATCAACACTCCACATAAAGACACGAATAAAATAATATACACTGATATAGAAACATTGAGAAAAAGAGGCAAATCTTTGTCCACCAAAGAGCATTTAAAACAATTTCTTATTTCAAAGACCTTAATAAAATGAAATTTGAACCATTTGTTGACAGCTTAGAAACTGAGATCTGCTTTACTTGTTCCAATTTATGGAAATTTTATTTACTAAAGATGACTGAATGGAAGTAAAATGAAATCTAAGGAATAAATAACTAATGGAAGACTGTGAAAGTGTAATATGAATTATTGTGAATACTATTTATTTTATTGATTATTTTTTGTTGCTTGTAAAAGGTGAAATCAAATTAATAGGGAGTAGTAAAACTTGAAAACAAGAATGAAGATTTTACCTCTAATTTTAAAAATATAAACAATCTAGATTTATGTATTTCCAGATAATAAAGCAGTCAGAGAGTCTGGAAACTACCTTATAAATTAGCAGTAAACTGGTTTATGGTATGAAAAACAACTTTAGTACGCTCCAAAGCGGGTTATTGTCGTATGACTGAAAATTACATCTATTTGAGTACAGTTGTTTTCGTTGACTCGTCAGACTTCAGAATGGGTTTCAAACTATATTTGCTCATTAATTCCAACCAAAAATAATCTTTATTTCCAATAATATTGTATTTAAAATATCCTAATACTATGACATCAGATTTGTTAGAAGGGATTAATTTTTTTTTATATAGCACCGAGTTTTACTACCCGCTCGGTTTATACGCTTAAGTACTAATTAACCTAATAGATTAGGAATCGGGAAGGTTGAATTTAGAGGAAGTGAACCTGCATTTGCGTGGAAGGAGAGTGAAAAACATTTAGGAAAAGCCACCTCCAATTCACCCGACTGAGATTCGAACCTTGATCTCCCCGTCATCAGCAGTCAAGCTCAACACTAAACTAACGCGTTAGCAACAACTAGGCCACCGAGGCGGGTAACAATATATAAATTAGTTTTATGTCAGTGTGCCCTATAATATATAATACATTATAATTATATTTAGTTTTATATATACAAATGCTTGCTTATAGATAATGAACTATAGGTTTTATAAAAACATATTCTAGATCAAAATTTAATTAGTAATAATTACAACAACTTTTCTTGCTTGCACTTTAAAATAGTTTCGGCTTTGAGCTGAGCTATAGACAAACAAATAGACAAATAGACGTTATTGCGGAAACCACATTTATGTTTCAGTGGGTAAACGTTAAAATTTATCAAAATTTTGAGTTCAATTTTTTTTAACAATCACAATACTTATCTCTTCGATGGATCGAGAAAAAGTAAAGAAGAGAATTATTACACGTAAAGTACCCTCGAATTAATTTTTGTGATAAAATGAAAATTTCTATCTTGTTAATTATGATAAACACTGTCAAAAAAAACCTCAAAATCGTTAGAGCGAATTTTGAGAGCATCTATTTTTTAATTTTCTGCCCTTAAGTAAACTACCCTTAATTATAGGGTTAGATATCTAATCTTTAAAAAAATCTCGGGGAAACCCTATGAACACCCTAGATACCAGGTTTTAGCCCAATCGGTAAAATAATTTAGGCTTCAGCCCGAGGTACAAACAGATAGACAGACAGACGGCATCGTGATAACAACTTTTTCGTATTCGGGGGATCATGAAATGTCAACATTCATCAAAATATTGAGTTAGATTTTGTTTTACGATCACAATACTTTCTCTACCTGTAAGGTAGCTAGAAAATAAAAATATTGATATTGGGTCCCCAAATGTTTTACTAAAATTTCAACTTCCGGTTAACATTTTCGACATTTTATTAGGGGCTACACAACTTATGGTTAACGCATTGCTATTAAATTTCTCATTTCTAAATTTTGACCAATAAAATACATAAATATTGACTATTGAGTCTAAAATGATAGAGATAGATCGTTGCTGCACAAACATTTCCCCTAAGAGGGTAAAGGAAAAAGAACATCAAATTTTTTAGAGGCTTACTTATTTATTACTTTATGGCATTATATAATTATTGCGTTAAAACTTAAGTAGTATCTCTTTACAACTAAATACACACAAAATTGTATAATATATTTGCCAATATCTCAGAAATTGTTGGTTTCATAAAAATATATTTCATATAAAAGTTTGTTATTTTTAATAGTACTCTAAATTTTTGTATGTTAAGTTATTTAGTTTCTCAAATATTTGCGAAATTACGGAAATTTTCACTTCTGTAAAGTACTATAAAAGTAATTTTCATGATAAACTGAAAATATTTATTTTATGTATAATCTTAATCAACACCTAGATGAGAATTTTAATCAAAATTGTTTGAGCCGATTTTGAGAAAATAGATTTTTTCTCGTTTCGCTTTTTATTAATCTACTCTTAATTTTAAGTTTAAACAAACACACAGACAGACGGAATTGCAAAAAACATTTGTTAGTGTTCTGGGGGTCATGAGACGTCGACATCCATCAACATTTTGGGTTAGATTTTCTTACAGTCGTAATACTTCACCTGTAGTGTTCGAAAAGTTTATGTATATATAATATTTGCGCATAGCTTGAATGATTTAGTAAAAATATATTTCAAACAAAGTATTTGTATTATAAATAGATCAGCGTATTTGCAATGATAAGTAGTTTCATATCTCAAATAGTTACATGATATGATAACAAAAAAATAAAAATGTACGCATCAGACCAGAACCCCTAAAGTCATTTTTCGAAATATTGATAGTAGCCATTTTGTTTGGAATATTTAGAAATATTAATAAATGAAATTTAATCAAAATCGCTAAAGCCTATTTTGAGAAAAACGATTTTTTTTTCTCTTTTTGCCCTTCAGTAAACTGCCCTTAATTTTAGGGCTAGATATCCAATTCCAAAAATCCCTTGGGGCAACCCTATGAAAACCCTAGATACCAAATTTTAGCCCGATCAGTAAAATAGTTTAGGCTCTAGTCCGAGGTACAGACAGGCAGACGGACTGACGGAAATTCACAAACCACTTTTTTGGATTCGGGAAGTCATGACACGTCAACATTCATTAAAATCTCGAGCTCGATTTTTTTGACGATCCCAATATATTCTCTACCTGTAAGATAGCGATAAAGTAAAAAAATTGGTTCTCCTGTCCACATGATCTTCTCAAGTCTTCTCCAGCACCACATTTCAAAGCTCTCCAAATATTTATTTCCCATCTTCCTGAGAGTCCAAGTTTCTACTCCATATAGCGCGTTGTTACAAGTGTGGAATTTCACCAGTTCCTTCCTCAGTTCCAAACTCGTCTTGCTGGTCAGCAGTAAACTATTCTTGTTGAGAGCTTCCTTGGCCATGGCGATTCTCAAACTAATTTCCTTGGTGCAGTAGGTATCCTTTGTCAGCAGACTTCCCAGGTACTTGAACTGCTCAATGTTTTCCAACTCCTAGTTTCCCATTTTGATTTTCAGCGGCTCTTAGTTTTTTGAAATCCCCATCACTCTTGACTTCTCAGTGTTGATCTCCATGCCAATGTAATGTACATGATTTCTTGCAACACAAACTATAAACAGCTGATATTATTTTTTTCTTTATTTATTTGAATTATTTAACTTACACTTTCTGAACCGACTGATTATATCCGCACATGAGAATTTCTATGAGCGAGAGCGAAAGGGCATACCAATTTTGCTGGGTAAAGTATTTTACACACCTTATAGGGTTCTTTTACAAGCCACAATCGACAAGCGAACGACTGATTTATTTCCTCTTCGAAGGAAGTTGTGCAACACATATTTATCGCTTAAGAAAAATCCGTAGACCCCCAGCTAGGTTTGAACCCACGAGCCTCGGGTCCTGAGGCGAGCACTGTACTCCAAGATCACCAGGATCAACAGCTGATTATTGACGTATTTTATTTTCCAGTAGATAAAATTGTCTTTAACATTAATGTCACGGTGTATGTGGAGGGGGGGGTAAAAAAACGTTGAGCGAGGAAAACCCTCTTGCCGACATTGTCCGAAAGTAACTTTTGTCAATATATTTGGAAATAATTATTATTTGCTAAGTATTACTATTATCATCACTAAAAATATTATCAATCACTTTTAACAATACTTTCCAAAGGATTACAGTATAATTTTATTTTCCATAATCAAATTTAAGAAAAAAATGTCTAATAAATTAATTCTAGTTTTACTTTTAACTATTGTGGCAATTAAAGGTTAAATAGAGTGTGAAATTTTGCATTTATTAGTATGATATTCAGTTATTAATATTTTTATAACTTACCTCGCATATCTTTAACATAAATAAATGGTTTGTTATAATAAAGAGGAAAAAACATACAAAATGTTTGTGAAATAATATAAAGTTTAAATTTTGTAAACACGAGTATTAATACCATTCGCCGCATAACCGGCAAAAAGGTTCTCTTTTTTTTTTTACGTCATCAACTGGCAGCGTAGCTTCTATTCAGTGGCCATATTTGTTTACAGCACATAAGGCCACTTTTAACGTTCTCTTGCTTTTAATAATTAGTTTGAACTAAACAGCAAAAGAAAACTTCAAAACTAAACCAACCAAACGGTTATTCGAAACGAACAAAATATTTTAGAGTTTAGTATTTAGGTGCAACCATTGATAATTTGACTACATATTTGAATAATACAGTGTCTTTTTTAAATATTAATTCGGCTACTTTTTTACTTGTGTGTTCTTTTGTGAATATTAATTATTTTGGAGCGTGTTATCCTTGAAAAAAACTAGTTTTTAGTTATCTTAGAATAATTATTTATCTAATATTTCATCAAAGTGGGTGGTAAAAAAAATAGCGAGTGTTTCTCAGTGATCGATATACATTATTCGAAATTTAAAGTGTGTCAAGACTATTAAATAAATATTTTAACTCCAAGATTGTGTTGTGTTGCCCTCTAGGCTAAACCTCGAGTTTTAGGATTTTCATAGTATTAAAAAAAATCTGTAAAGTGTAATAAAAATACTTGCGAGTCTTTCTATATTTTTGATTAAATAAATACTAGGCTAAGACTTCAAGTTAAAAGTTAATGTAGTTTTATTAGAGACTTTGTTATAACTGTTTAAGAGTAGTGAATCAAAACCCGCACAGCGACGTTGGTAAGTTTGTTTGTTTATTAATTGTCTTTTACCAATTCATTAATATAATGGTAATTTATCAAGATATTCGTACAACATAATTCTCAAGTTTTCTTCATGGTTCTTTAATTTCACTTTATGTTGTCCATAATTATGGTATTTTTATACTGAAACATATCAGAAGAATATAAATCAGTCTAATTCTAATGGCTGATTATCACAAGGATAATGGGACTGAACCAAGATAAGGCTTAGATTTTATAAATAACCTTAAAATTTGTAATTATTATATTATTCAAAAACGTTATAACTAAAACATTTTCATTATTTTATTAAACTTCATTGGGAGATGCTAACCCACTAATTCAATTTTATTGCCTAATTTACAACACTGTTGATCTTTAAACTTTGTTTTTGCCCTTAATTTGCTGTATCCAAGTTTTGTAACTGAATTTTAATATGCTATATGTATATTTTAGACTTGTCAACCAATGTTTTATCAATTTATTGAAATTGTTTATAAGTGATATTTTGTTGCTCATTAAAAGCGAAATATAATCAATATTTTGAATATTAAAAGTTACTTAATTCATCTACCGATTTTAAAACTATCTTATTCATTAAATTGAAAAGCTATATATTTTGTTATAACTATTCCTGAGTTTTCTATCCAAGTCTTAACTTTAATTATTACCACTCCTTTCTTTAAACTACTTTAGAATGTTTTCTAAAATGTTGTAAAAGTGTTTAAAAGGTTTATGACAGTGTATTTTTTCTACGAGTATTATTACACATTCAGATTGTTCACATTTATAATGTTATTAATAATACTATTAACAAATAACTATTTATAAAATAACCAGAAAAAATTTATTAAAAATTATTAATTTATAATAATAAAACTAATATGGGATTAAATGCTCAATTTAAAAAAAAATGTGGAAAAAATTAATTATTAATACTAAGCCTAACATCAACAAATCAAGATCAACAATAAATAAAAAAATAAATAAACCAATCATATATGTTTCTTGTATAGAAATTATATTTTGACTGTCTGATGTGATATCTGCTAAACACATGATTTTGCAGATCATATGGTTCGGCGCAGGGATACATAATTTGGTCTGGTAACTTTTCAAAGCTGTCAGTCAGCACCAAAGAAGTCATGGGGCTACTTTACCCTGTGTAACGTTTTGTGCCACCAGAGTGACGAGTAGTCTACATACAGGTGACCACGACCGGGCTGGATGCCATATCCCTCTCGGTCATAAATGCCATACGCGGATAGCCCGAACAAATAGTAAGACGTGGTGCTATTTAAAAAAAATTAATATCGGTATGTCCCAACTATCAGTGAATAATTAAGCATTTTGATAATACTATGTTTCAAATTAAATGTTTTTGACGTCCAGTGTAAATGTATCCCCTTCTTGGACTATATTACAATATAGGCCTATATTACAGGTTAAACCATGTTAGTTTTTCAAGTGGATTGCTTGCATCACGTATTTGTTAGCACTAAAACTTAAAAAGTTCCTCTACCTTTCGACTATTTGTATTAAAATTATCTTGTGAATGTGGGGAATGCCAGGCCTCCACCGTGGTTCGGATTCCACGTTAAACTCTAGGTCCTCCATTTCATCTCACAATCACCCTACCATTACACATTAGCGTAAGTGCGTACAACCCGAACGGGTAGTAAGACGCGGTGCTAATAATAATAATAATAATAATAATAATAATAATAATCTTAAAACTAACAATTTATATAAATGTAGAAATCCCCCGTTCCATTTTGTTTGGCTGATCCTATTTTAAGTGATCGAAGATTTCCCAACACCAACTTTTTTTTAAACAAAGTTAATAATAATCATCATCTTCATCCAGTATAACATAACTTAGTAACCAAGGGTACCTGATGTGAGTTTTACAATTGGAGGGCAGATTCGAGTCCCATCTATCGAGGGTGGCACCCTCCTCCAAAGAAGTTTCCAAGATTATAACCTTGTTGAAAGGAATTTGAGAGCATCTGAACATAATTTTGAAAAAGGTATACGAGTTTCAAGAGCAGATTTTTGCAACAACAAAATAGTTTCTGAAAATTTAACAAAAAATAAATAAAATCTAGTTGAAAAGCAATATTATGTTTTTCACAAGTTTAGTCAACAGAACAAAATTAAAAGAAAGCTGACGAAGAAGGAATGTGAGGAAATCTACATTTTATCATTTTTTTTAAATATTTTAACTCGGATATCGATTATTCAAAGTCGTTAATAGCAAATTGCAGTCAAATCCCAAATACACAGTGGCGTATTCTCTGGGTATGCTAGTCTTGCGCCGCATACTCAAAATGATATGGACTAGTTTTTGGTTTAATTCAATGCTGGCTGTGTGAACTGTGTAAACACTAATGGCAGTACACACTGTCTGAGGATGGCGACGTTGCTCGCCGAAACATGTCACATGTATGTCAATTAAGGCCATCTCTCGGATGCCACACAAGGAGCAAGGGAATAAGCTAAGGAATTTAGAATTCAATAAAATTTATTTTCTCAAAATTTTTATTACAGTATCAATTGTCAGTTCTTACAGTTAATCGTATTATAATTATTCAATCTTAATAATATTTTCATTCAACATTATACCAAGTTTAACGATTTTCCAGTATATGAATTCATGTTAACTTTTAATGTTATATTTTAATGTGTATGGTGTGACTTGACTCACATTTTAATGTGTTTTTATTCAATGTTTTTGTCTAATTTATATAAGATAATTAATATCATTCATTTTTACTGACTCACAATGACATTTTAGAAACTTGTTTATGGTTCACTGTTATTAATTTATTTGTTTCATTAAGCTATTGAATTATATTGAATTCTATAATCAATTTATATCTGCTTCCTTACTACAACTTCATCATGTTTTTCAATAAACACTAATGTTTAAATTGTTAATACATATACATGTATTTAATTATTAATTTTAAAACTAATATTGGTTCATATTCCAAGAATACTGCGTTTTAAGTAATTCTTCTTCCAAAAGGTTCTAATTTGAACAAAAAGAAATCCAGGGCTTGCTACTTGAAAAACGCAAGGGAGGCTCTAATGACCTTGCCAAATGTCTAGGGAGTGGCAACACATTCCTGTCCGCTCGCACATAAGTAATTGGCCAATGAGCTCGGGTTTTCACAACCCAGGTCATGCTGTTCCTGTGAAGCAAGCTAAGCATTGTGCCAACTATTGAAAAAAAGATTCAAGATCACAATGTTTATTTATTAAGCTAATTTAGTATAGTTTAAGTAAAAATACATAAAGTAAATATATAATAGTTGTAAAATAATAGTATACGTAACAAGCTTTATATTATACACTAATTAAATACATTGATTTATGTTAATGTATTATAGTCATGTAGTATCATGAATGTGGCAAACACATTTAACAATTTTTTTTCAAATCTAGGCATTTCAGCACTGATAGAGTGGGGAAGGAGGGGGTAAGGCGGGTGACGAGGCTACTTTAACCGTTGTTGACGGTAATTCTTGTTTTTCTTTAGTAGAAAGGACCGTGGAGTTTTAAAAGTGTTCTTTTAGTTTTTGTTTTACATTAACAACTTTTTAGTTATTGTGATTTTATATAATTATACATCAAAGAATCCAAAAAGTCAGGAGTGTGTAACCATTTCAAGATGATTTAGAAGAAAAAGGTAAAATAAAATATATTTTCTTATAATTTACCTAATCAGTGGCGCACCCAGCCATTTACTTTGGGAGGAGGCATTCAATTAAGGCTGTAGCAAGAGTTACATTTTGATAGAGAGAGCGTGTTTGTGGTTGCACAGCCTCCTAAGCCCTGAAGGCCGAGAATATTTATAAATATTAAATGCTTTTATAAATAATTTTTAGTAGTTTTATAGTAATTAAGTAATTTAAATAATACAAATGGTATCGAATATATTATTTGTATGTTTTTTCAATTGTTAGTTTTGTGTGTAACGGTAAACATTTTGAATATTAGGCTTGTCTTAAAATGTAGCATATACATTCGACACATCTTCAATGTTAGTTATACTTAATATTATTTATATTTCTATTAACATTATTTGTGGTGTTGGTTAAAGAGGGGGAAGGGGGTCAAATACCCTGTTTGCCCCTCTCCCCCCTGGGTGCACCACTGCTTACAGCAAAATATATGGGTAAATATCTTAGCAATAAATCAAATAAATCAATGAAGGAGTGATAGAGTATTAATAGTCCGAGATAATCTCCCCTATGTTTGTCAGAGTTAACGCATTTAAATAACTTCTGGAGCATCAATTCTCAAGTTGGGAGACTCGTTTGTTTCCAAGCAGTATTGTGTGAGATAAGTTAGGCCTTATAAAATAGTTTTAATTGCAACATGAGTTGCCTCTCACCAAGATCCGATGGACGCTTGATCGATGTATCACTTAATTTTACTATTATTATGATTGTTTGCTTTAAGTATTCTAACTGTGTACTTTTAATTACACTAGGTTAATTGAATAGGATCTGTCTCTCTCATGCATTCAGAAATGTGCCCATACCACGCTTAGCCTCAACATTAATATTTACTTAAATTTCTAACCATGTAGATATAATTACAATTTGAGGACCGCATATGTGGTCTAGTGGTCATAGGTTCTGACTACGGACCCAGAGGTCCCGGGTTTGATTCCCGGTGCGTCTAGATTATCTGGGAAGCAGTGGGTCTGGAACGGGTTAGATTCAGCCTAGAGTGGATAAATAAGGAGCTACTCGAATAAATTAGTAGTGGCTCCGGTATAGAAAGCCTAGCTTAATGGCTGGAGTCATCGTAGTGCTGACCAAATGACACCCTCTATCCGCAAGAGTTGGCACTAATTCGCCAAACAGTTTGGTAGCCACTCGGTAGGTATAGCCTGAATGCGGGCTGACACCATGGAGTTACTTTTATTGCATTTTGAGTGAATGGTAATCATCGTTATGGACCAATAAAAGAAGAGAGAATATGGGAGTGGAAGAGGGGTGCTCAAAATTTCCCAAGATAGCACACAGTTGAAGAGAAATAATAAATGTTATATAACCACTGTTGTATATGAACACATCTTCAAATATATTTCTTGAAATAATCCCTTGACGTTCTTGGACAACGGTGGTTGAGAGTCCTCGGCCCCCAAATCTCCGTTGCAACTTTTATAGTACAGCAGGTGACCTGGCGGTCTAGGGGTTAAGGTGTCAGACTTCTATGCTGGCGGCCGGGGTTCGATCCTTGGTCCCGGCAAAGATTTATCTGATTACCAAACCCTTCCTTCACCTCTGACAAGACATCTTGTGAATGTGAGGAATGCCAGGCCTCCACCATGGTTCGGATTCCATGTTAAACTGTAGGTCCTCCATTTCATCTCACAATCACCCTACCATTACACGTTAGCGTAAGTGCGTATAACCTGAACGGTATAGTAAGACGCGGTGCTAATAATAATAATAATAATAATAATATAGTACAGCATACCTAATAATTTTTATATAACAATTAACAAACAAAAAGTAAATAATGTAGAGTGATACGAGGAGCTGGTTTTGCTCACGCAATGTTATCAGTCATAATTACTTTTGACGTAAAGTTTAACGTCAGATTCTTTGTGATAGCTACAACGTGTTGCGTCGTGCTCATAATATCCTTGAAGGCCTATTCAAGTACACTTTTCACCGTGCGACATTTACTACTCTGTCTGAGATTTATGTTTTTATTTTTATTTATTTGATGTATATAACGTACACTTTATGAGCTGATCGATCGTATAAGCACACGGGAATACCTATGAGGGAAAGCCGAAGGTCCTATCAATTTTGCCGGGAAAGGTATTTTCACAAAGTTATTTAACATCTCAAGGGTATATAAAGGTGGGGGTTCGGGGAGTCCGGACCCCCCTGGGATTAAATGGACCCCCTGGAATTTGTTGGACACCCCCTTAAAGGGGGTCCACCAATACATATAAAATCTTAATGTTTATTATTTTTACTCTTACCACAGTTTTAATTGTATCTTTCATCAACCAAATATTAGTTAATTAATATTTTAATATTAAATTAACATTAACATATCACAGGTTCAAGATACACCTTGTAAAATTTCCTATTGTAAAATTTTCGGAAGTGGAGTTTGTAGATTATGTAAGTAGGTTTACTACCCTTACTCCACATATTACCACAAAATACCACTTAACCAAAACATTGTTTGCTAACTATGTCAAGTTTCAAAGAAAGGGCAGGGTCGGAGGGGTCCGGACCCCCCCTCCCCCTAGCTATTGTTAGCGAACCCCCTACAATCGACACGGGACGACAATTGAACCTGCTGGGTGTATTTTATTCCAGCGTCATAATTTGTCACTTGCTTTTAAATATATTTATTGCTCATATATTTGTAGCCTTATGGAGGGAAAAAAGTCCTCAGTACACCTGACCGGGGTTTTGAACCTCGACCACCTCGTTATCGTCAAACCAGGCAAGATTAGACGGAACCCTTAGTCCGGGTGTCAGTAAGGCGAAGAAAATAGCTCTTCGTTAATTCCATTAAAAACTAGATTCTTGGATGTCTTGAATTTAAGCGGCTCCCTACATTAATCAATACCTTATTAATGGTACGCAAAAAACATAAAATAGCAAGTTTGACTCCTTATAACTCGTGAACTGTAATGATTCGAAATAATTGAATAGTTATAGCTTATGAGTTATAGACTTATTAAAATTGTGCAGTGTATGTTTCAATGTCAAATGACCTTAAGACGTAAGGACGCCGACCTCAGAAACACATAGTTGGTCACACACGCCGCCATTTTATGAGAGGTGCAAGGAATGTTGGCGGTATTTTTATATTCTGGGCGTTAATCTGACATTAAGGTTTGAAATTAACATTCCCGTGGTCCACTTTTTAAGCTGGTATGAAAGGAGACGTGAGAAAAGGCCACTATTTTTTACAGTTTTTATGACAAGACTTTTTATTTTTGACAAAATAAATAAAATATTGCTCCAGTAGAAACATAGAGTTTAATTTTCTTCACATGATGACCTCAACATTTCTTGAATATCTGTCAAGGGTGTTCTGGAATGTAGTGACAATTTTTTCGCTTCATTTAAAAAGTTCATCATCTAATGCCGCCATGATCATGACAGATATTCAACAACTGTTGATATCAACATGTGAAGAAGATTAAACTCCATGTATGTACTGGAGCAGTAATCATTTTGTACCAAAAAAAGTTTGGCTACTAAAACTGCAAAAACACGTTCCTTTTCTCGCGTCCCCTTCCATCCCACCTTAATAACCCTTCGATATGTAGGCCTATTTTCACTGGTAAGGTCAGTGGCGAATCGTGAAGTGTTGCCCAGGTAAGCAGTATCAGTTTAAACTGTACCTGTGAATTGATCACACCCCTCAGTAGAACACTCATTGATCAGGTATCAAGGCACACAGATCAGAGCATGTGTATGATTGGTCAAATAGGGCCCTAATGGGCGAGAACATATCACAGGTACAGTCTTAACAAGGTCTGCTTCTCTTGCAACACTCTACCACACGCCACTGTACCCGGATTTTAGTGGTGGGGATGTGAGAAACCATTTAGGAGTGGGGGGCACTTCTTGGTACATTCAGCAGGGACTAGAACCTCAACCTACCTGTGGCCGTACAGTCTAGTCTTTTGCAAACTAGACGTCTTAGATCGTGTGACCACCGGTACGGATTAAAATATGTTTAAGTGTTTGTGTACCTATACCTTTATCTTTGTTGGAGAGTCCATTCTAAAAGAATTTCTATTCTTCCAAAATACAGAGTGGGGTCAAAACAATTAGACGAGTATTAACTTGAAAATTAAAACTTTAATTGAAAATTAAATATTCACTAGCTAAATAAAAGCCAACTACATTCAAAACTTTTTCACTTTTTGAAGATAATCTCACTCAGGTTAGCTCCCCCGGACGTCTGACAAACCTCAGCTCGTTATCCGTCCCTTTCCTAGGCAGATATCGTCTGTTTCCGACCCGTCCTATACTACTTACTATACACCCAACTGAGATTCGAGCCCTGATCGTCCCAGATTCTAGTGGCTCTTAACCTGGGGGTAGTTACCTCCTTTTCGGTAAAGTGGCTATCCAATATGGGTAAACCTAACACAAGACAAACGGGCTTTTTATGTATACTTACTTTAAACTATCAGTTATGCTTCTAGTCTAGAACTACAGTAACCCCTTGGCTACTTTGGTGCTGACTGACAGCTCACTGCTGACTGACAGCTGACAGCTGAAAGCTTTGAAAAGTTACCAGACCAAATTATGTATCCCTACGCCGAACCATATTATCTGTAAAAACATGTGTTCAGCAGCTGCCACTTCTGACAGTCAAAATTTAGGTATAGACCTAAATGTCACATGACTGAAAAGGTCATGAACCACTGCCGGGTATAGTCAGTAGTATAATATATTGTGAAAGAGCATTAGACCATTAGTTTGATGAAAGTTGCACCTCAATAAATTTTTTTTAAATCTGTCAAGCACGACGATAATTCCAGCTATGTTTACGTCTAAAAATATTTTCAAATTGTAGCGTTTGACGTATACTGTCTAAACACACTAACTACGACTCAGGGCCGGGCCCAGAAATTTGGTTTGGGAACGGGGGTGGAGATCCCCCTAATGGGAGATGATAAAGATTTGTTTTAATTGAAACTTTCTTTCAGTACTATTTTTAAATATAATTCTGGTTGTAGAAGCTAAGCATTTTTAAAGACTCCAATAAACTACTAGCAATGACGTTGAGAATAATTTTGTTTTATTAATGATACATTCTGACCTGCTTTCGTGGCCGCATGGTCTAAGCCGTCGCTCTTGTGTTAGACTAAACTGCTTATGACAAGGAGATCGGTGTTTGAATCCTGGTCGGGTGTACTGAAGGGGTTTTATCTAAAACGATCTTTCGTGCAAATGTAGGTACACTTCCTCTAAGTTCAACCTTCTACTTTTTTAACTCGCTAGCCTAACTAGTACATATTCGTATCACCTTAAGAGGTGGTAAGATGGGGTGCTAAAAACATTTTGGAGAGAAGGGGTGTTTCTGAATCCAAAAAACACCCCGTTCCCCCCTTCTTTTCCAACCCTGTCATGACTCAAAACTTAACCTAACTTGGGACAGTTTACCTAAGGCAGCTTTCACACCAGACGATGCATGAAACATGCAAAAAATTTCATGAAACATACAGCATGAGGGGTGACCTGGTGGTCTAGGGGTAAGGTGTCAGACTTCTGTGCTGGGGGTCTGAGGTTCAATCCTCGGTCCAGGCACAGATTTATCTGATTACCAAACCCTTCCTTCACCTCTGACAAGACATCTTGTGAATGTGAGGAATACGTTAAACTGTAGGTCCTTCATTTCACCTCACAATCACCCTACCATTACACATTAGCGTAAGTGCGTATAACCCGAATGGGTAGTCAGACGCGGTGATGATAGTAATAATAATAATACAGCATGAGACATGCAACACGAGTTTTCAGATAGGATGGCACATGGCTCAAGGGAGAATCCAGTCGTAATGAAGTGTTCTGACCAAGAGGATCTGCAACTGGCAATTATTATTAGAAGACGAAATACGTCTTTTGTTCCTTACTTAATTAATTAATTTTCTTTTAGTTTCTCTTGCACCTCTCTTGCTATTTACTTCCGCAGCTTGTCTATTACTTGTGCTTTGGAATAATCCTTCCGCGTTTAATCATAAAATACCGGATATTTTTCAACGATACTTACAAAAGCAATGTTGAAGTGTTGGTCATCCCTCATTGTGTGATGAACGGTAAGAAAGTTGTCTACAGATTGCCGACTCGACAGCAAATAAATGCTTGCTGCACGTGAATCATAAAAGATATAACCAGTTTACTCAATCACAGTGTGGCTCTTGGAACATACCGCCTACAGCAATGTGTCATGAATGCTCCACCTGGTCTGAAAGCGATCACTTTTTAACAAGTGTTCAATCACCGACGATGTATGTTACAATTTAGAGTGGCTCTTATTTACTCTAAGTGAAAAAAAATTTCAATTTTTTTTTTTTGCGCGAACCCTCAGATTGATTCCAATTATTTAAAAAAAAAATCTGTGAAAAATTTAAGTTCAATTTGATAAAGAGAAAGGATGCCCCTGGGCCCTTAAATATTTAAATAATCATTTAAGTGCAAAAAAAAAAGTCGATTTTATTGTATTATCTCCCAAGTTATTGATTACATTAAAATATATGTCAAACAAAAGTTATAGCTCTAATAAATCGACATATATTATTATCCATCACTTTTTTTCTTACGACTAACGGTATTAAAAATAAATCCAAAAAAAGTAACGCCACGAATACCGCTGATACATTCTCTGCTACTACCACAAACACAAACATTCATGCTGCCAACTTACATAAAACATTAAAATATATACATATATTTAAATTAGGCACCGTGGGGTTGCTCACAACTCCCCTACATAACTGACAGCTTTCACTTGTCCTTGAACTAGTATGCGCATGCGTACAGTCTGTTTGCCACTGTGCAGTACGCAGCTCCAACAGTTCAAGTTTAAAACTCAACAACTGTATGTGAGCAGATGCTATTTTCAAAGACCGCAATTCTCTTTCTGAATGTGTACGGTTGAAAGAGAATTTTAATTTCACGATGTCTTCCGTCTATTTCTGTGAAAAAATATATTTACTTGGATGTTATTCAAATTAAATAACTGGAAGCAAATTACCAACAGATAAACAAGTGTTAGGTGTACTATTTTTTAATCTTCGTGTGGTAAAGTTAACCTTATGTGAAAGTGAAAGATTGACTTTGCAGGAAGTGATTAATTTTCTGGGAAAAAGCAAGAATTCCGACTAAGGCTGTGAAACACTGCATTGGTACTAAGAATGGAGGCAGTTATAAAAACACGCTGGAAGAACAACGGATCCCCCATAAGGAAAAAGAGATTTCTTTTCAATCTAAACTCGATGATCTTTTTGACATGGCACATGCAAACACTTGAGAAATAATAATTATTGAAGAATATAAGTGGTTTTTAATTAATCAAAGGTTAAAAGGACGACCAGGGTTCGTGTATGTAATTGCTTATGATGCACTTAATAGAGAGAAAAAAAGAGCTAAAGAACGAGAAGAGAAAGCCTCGAAGAAAAAAAAAAAGCTTAGCAATCGTGATATTGAACAAATAAGTAAGTAATATGCATTTTTTTTTCAAATTTAAATACTCTAAAAGTGTAATACTATATGGTATTATAATATAGACAACATTGATTTAAATCATTTTTAATACTGATTTTGCAAATTTTTGTACAATCTGATATTGATAACAATAATCCATGGTAACAAATTTCTTGTTTTTTTTTATTTCATAAAAACTGCTTGCATCACCAGTGGCAAAAGGGAAAAAGTGACGCCGTGAGATAATTAATTCGAAGCTTGCCGCGGCCTTAGATGAATGCAAGGTCGGTGAGAGAAATGCAGTTCATTATCATAATTTCTGTTGCAGAGGCACTGGGACATGATGTTCAAGATTTGTTCATTAACAGGCCGTCTATTCACAACTCAAGAGAAAGAATACGCAAAGAAAGGACAACTGTACTTAAAAAAACAAAGTAAGGAGACAGAATGGCAAGCTGTTGTCCTGCACTGTGACGGTAAACTGCTCCCAACGTTAAACGGTAGATACACCGTTGACAGACTTCCTGTAATCGTTTCAAGGGGCGGTACTGAGCAACTCCTTGGAGTACCTGCATTATAATCCGGGACCGGAAGAGAACAAGTACCTGCTGTTTGCGAATACATTTTTGAATGGGGTCTTCAAGATTGCTATTTCGATATGACAGCAACAAATACTGGGCATTTGAAAGGCGCGTGCGTTTTTATATAAAATATGTTAGAAAAAGATATTCTGTATTTATCTTGCAGGCAGAATATGTATGAGATTGTTCTTAGAAGCGTTGTTGAAGAAAAGATGGGTAAATCCACATGTCCAAATGTGGTTATTTTCAAAAAATTTCAAAACTCCTGGTCTGGAATTAATGTTAATAATTTCCAATTCAGAATTGAAAACCAGAATGTCAGGAAACATTTAAAAAAGGATGATGTGTCATGAACTCTCGGTTTTGTTAAAAGTACTCTAAAAAAACAACAACTTCGAGAGGATTACAGAGAATTTCTTGAATTAACATTGCTATTTCTTGAAGAAGCACCACCTCGTGGAATATCTTGTCGCATTCCAGGGGCCATCCCTCATGCAAGATGGATGGCAACAACTATTTATTACTTAAACATATTTGTTCCGTAATGAATTTGTACTATCAGTGGAAGAATAAAATGCGATCTGTGATATTTGTATATTTTTTTTGGTCAGCATGTACGTTGAAATATGGTTTTGTGCATCTTCTGCTGTCAAAGCACCCTACCTGGGTTTCAGGGTTCTGTCTAAGCTTTCTCAATACCAAACTGTCGACCGTGATATATCTCGTGCTGTATTAAGAAAAATAAGTAATCATTTATGGTATTTAAGCCCTGAAGCTGCCGCATTATCTTTTTATTTATTCAAGTTTGTCATTCGAATCAAAACAAAGAATGGTTGATGCTTTTAATCGTGAATCAGAATAATTGAACAAAAAAGTAGAGCGAGTACAAATACAAGTCGACAGAATCCCGGAAATTGTTAAGACAGGAATTGAACAATTCTTTTTCACCGAAACTAGAATTATTTTTTTTCAAAAGATTTGACTTAGATGATCAATTTCTACCGACAAAACCAACAAAACCAACAAAATGGCTTAAAAATGAAAATTTCATTAAAGGGTTGGAAATAGTGAGTAAATTGCGAGTTGTCAATGATGTGGCAGAAAGGGGGGTTAAATTAATGGAAGATTATAATACATTGTTTACGAAAAATGAGGAACAAAAGCAGTACGTTCTTCAAATTGTAAACGATTACCACCTACTCTTTCCTGGTTATAAGAAAGAGACTTTGTCTCAATGTCAATTATTGTAACTAGAATAAGTGATTACCAGTTTTTGGTTTATTTTTTGAAAACCATTGGTTATACGAAAGAATGTATTAGCTAATAATGTGTGCTTCTTGTTTATATCTACAGTATTTGTTTGACATATTTTTTGATAGAATCAATAACTTGGAAGATAATCAAATAAAATATACTTTTTTTCCACAATTAAATGATTATTTGATTTTTAAGGGCCCAAGGGCATCCTTTCCCTTTATCCGATTGAGCTCAAATTTTTTACAGATAGTTTTTTATTAATTGGAATCGATTTGGGGGTTGGCGCAAAAAAAAAATCTAAAGTTGAAAATAAGAGTCATCTTAATGTTTTGTGTCTGGTTTATCCGGTGTGAAAGGGGGTTAAAACGACACACTCAATCCTATCGCCTTGGATATTTACTAAACCGAAACCAGGACGAGTCCAAATACAAATGGTTAACATTTTTTTCACCCTGAATCAAATAGGTGTCCTTCAGGGTTCAGCCAGACTGACAAGCGTGCGAGCGAGCGCAGGATTAGCAAATAGCTCTTGATAGACTTTTGTTGACAAGGAGGCAAAGGTTCGAATCTTGGCTCAGTGAACTGAGAATGGTTTTTGACTAGTGATTTATTGTTATGGTTTTCTCATCCTCTCTCCACGCTAGTGGTGATTCTTATTTTTAAAGGCCTACTTTAATTATAATATTGAAGTATTTTAACATATCAGTTTTACATTATATATAGGTGTGGTTTATGATCTTACCAATTAAATTAGGCCGTTAGTAGCAAGTGTGCCAAACCTATCGATAGTAATAAAAATGGCAAAATGAGAAGTTTTCCTAGCACTCAATGAATCAACATGCAATAATATTGCCTAGCGCCTGTAAACTATACTGTACCGAGTCGAGCGTGCACGCGTGAAAAATAGAACCAGTTATATCTTTCAAGCGCGCGCGCTCAGTCGCTCGCACGCTCCAGTCTGGCCACCTTTCATTACAACCAATGTGTTCTATTTTATATTTTAGTCGCTCGATCGCCCAGTCTGACCGTCCCCTAAGGCTGGCGTGTCAAACTCATTAGCTCTTAGATACAGTGACATTTAAAATATTGAGGGGGAGGGCCATATATTTAAAACAAAATGCAAAATGACCAACTCCTTAGTTTAAAATGGTTCTAACTTATTAACTTTATTTTACTAAAAGAAAAATTAAATGTATATTAAACCAAAAGTATAACATAATATATCACAGAAACTTTTGAATTTTTAATCAAGATTCTCTCAAAAAAGATTGACCATTTATGAAATGTTTTGAATTTAATGCAGTTAAATCCGAAAAGACGTAACATTCCCAAAATGTGTATTCCTGCAACATTGATAAAATCGGGCCATATTGTGTGTTGGTTTAATGTAATGTTCGTAAAAGATAAATTTAATGGCACACGTATACCATGTTTGTCAAGGCCGTCCTATACTCCGCCATTATATCACGAGACTGTCTTCGTGTCAGCTCATGGTATTATCTCCAAGGGTCATGGGCAAACATCATTTCTGATAATTGGTGTCGAAAAAAAGAGCGAGTGTAAGTATTAGGGAATTAATAAACACTTTTAACCAACAGGGAAACTTTGATTATTTTTTGAGACCACGCAAGGTGAACAGAGAAACTTTTTGTGGATATTTGAGTGGGACTTAGATGACGTCCAGGAGGAAATGGACGTTCTTTATGAAAATTAGTAGTTTGGGCCGAATATATCGTTGCGTGGAAATAACTAATCTAAGGCACGGCATGGAACTCAAGGTGACAACTTCTTGTGAGGGTTAGATCACAAGCTACACCGTTTAAATGATCTCTTCACCTTCTA
Organism: Timema douglasi; assembly: GCA_901482245.1. Lineage (NCBI taxonomy): Eukaryota > Metazoa > Arthropoda > Insecta > Phasmatodea > Timematidae > Timema > Timema douglasi. Next base: position 10,190 of record CABEEJ010007152.1, on the reverse strand, counting down.
TTTGATAAATTGGTTACTATTCCCAAAATATAACCAGCCTCGTGGTGTAGTGTTCAGTGCACCTGGCTATGAGCCAGGAGGTACCGGATTTGGTCCCCGGCTAGTACATCGGGTGTGTTTCTCGAAAGAGGAACTGCTCCAATGGTCACCAGAGTTTTGTTAATCAGGCTAAAGTTAGGTTGTGTTTCTATTGGTTCCACAACCTCATACTCACTATCACTATCATACTCACTATCACCATCATACTGACTATCACCATCATACTGACTATCACCATCATACTCACTATCACTATCATACTCACTATCACCATCATACTCACTATCACTATCACTATCATACTCACTATCACTATCATACTGACTATCATCATCAAACTCACTATCATCATACTCACCATCACCATCATACTGACTATCATCATCAAACTCACTATCATCATACTCACTATCACCATCATACTGACTATCATCATCATACTCACTATCACCATCATACTATCATAATCACACTCACTATCACTATCATACTCACTATCATCATCATACTCACTATCATCATCATATTCACTATCACCATCATACTATCATCATCATACTCACTATCATCATCATACTGACTATCACCATCATACTGACTATCATCATCATACTCACTATCACTATCATACTGACTATCATCATCATACTCACTATCACTATCATACTCACTATCATCATCATACTGACTATCATCATCATCATACTGACTATCATCATCATACTCACTATCACCATCATACTCACTATCACCATCATACTATCATCATCACACTCACTATCACTATCATACTCACTATCATCATCACACTCACTATCACTATCATACTCACTATCACCATCATATTCACTATCACCATCACACTCACTATCACCATCATACTCACCATCACCATTATTTCATCTCATTGGGACATGGAAAGAGCCTCCATGGAAAGGATGTAATTTTAGTACATTTGGGCGTCCCCTGGGTAATGGTACTCTAGTACTGGATAATCTTTCCACAAACTGGGCTACGAATGATGTAGCACAGACGTGAAATATTATTACTATCTCCAAAATATAATAAATGTTAAAATTTCAGAAAGGCTCCAGGGCATTTGATGACGATACCTTTAAGAACTGTGATATAAGGCTCTTACTATAGTAGATTTGTAACCATGAACTTAGGTTATTCTTACATCGATCTGAACATAGGACTTTTTATAACTGTGAGATAAATGTCTTCCAATCTGTCAATAGAAACCTTTAGAACTGTGAGAAATAGGCTCTTACTATACCAATATGATTAGTAACCTTTTTTATGCTGTGAGATAGGCTCTTCCTATACCGATCTGACTATAGTAACTTTTAGTATCGTGAGACAATACTATTTCCATGGCGAACCGGTTGTAACCATAGTTATTATTTACGACACCGTGCGACCATGTTTTAGTTCCATCCTTTGGCTGCGAACAAATTACTCTGTACAGATAATTATTCAACTCCTCTACCGATATAGTACGTTGAGAGGAGGAAACTTTGTCATTAATTAATTCAAATAGACTGGGTTACTTGAGGCCACTTCAGGTTAGTCACCTCTCATGGTCAGGTGGGCTGAGGTCACCTGGTCAAGTTATTGGAGCCCCCCGGACTGTTTATTTGGGATCTCAAAAGCTTACTTGAGTACGGATAGGAAAACTATAGCGTTAATTATCCTCAAAATCGGCCATGGGCGTTTATAATCCACGATCATGTCGAAATTTAAACATGCGGAACCTTGCGTGTGAATCGAATGCTAAGAACGTGGATCATAGCAGCGCCCAGGGGAAAATTAAACTCCTACGGTAGGCCAGAAATGTGTGCAGTGCATTCGTATTTGAACGGTTACTCGAAATTTTCCTCGGTGACGATGGGAGACAAAGCGACAAAGTTTCTTGTTAATAACCGCAATATGTCCCTATTATGACAGCGTGAAAATTTGTCCACAATGATTATCTGTTAAGACATCCTAAAAATGGTCAAAAACGGCCTTTCCAGTGCAGTTTTCATCCAAATATCTTACTAATATTATTATAAATGCGAAAGTTTGTGTGTTTGGATGTTTGTTACTCAATCGCGCCAAAACTGCTGAACGGATTTGAATGAAACTTTGTACTTTGGTAGAGAATGTCCTGGAATAACAAATAGGACTATTCCCAACCTTTGATTCTAAATAATAATAAATATATGATTATAATGTGATTGAAACAATGTTATTTGAAAATTTGTGATTTGATATTTTGTAATTAAAGTAAATAGTAATTAGTGTGACGTAGTTTCATACTAATAAATAATAAATATGATGTGGTTTTAGCCATGTAGTTAGACATTTTTTAAATTTAATTTATTTATCTTACTAATTATAAATTAATTTTTTTAAATTAAATTTATAATTGATAGCTTAAATAATATATATGTATTTTATTACGAAATATTTAAAAGTGAAAATTAAAATATGGCAAAATTATTTACAGCTATAACTAAGAAAAACGCATAGATATTTGAAAAAAATAAAGTTTGATTTATGACCAAAACAGTTTAGTTAAAAATTAAAAGATGTTATCAATTATTGCGGGCGAAGCCACGACGGGTAAAAGCTAGTAATTTAATATTTCAACAATATTTAGTATTAGTAACTTCTATTAACTCTTTATTTCCATTAAAGTTTAATCAGAAATGATCCAAGCGCAATAGTGTTCGTGTAAATTTACGATTTCTATCCGACTGTATCACAGAATTGATGGGTTCGTGAACCACGTTCTTAAGGACAATTCTCCCGTGTCATTTTCAAACACAAAATGAACGTCAGAACATTCATTTAATTTGACCGAATCATTATTTAAAGCTTCGTTTAAAAGTGAAAAGGAGGTAAACTTTTCTTCAATTTTACAGAACATTATTGAAAAATGAAAACGAAAATGAGCAGTGAAGACTATGCTTATTTTTAGTTAATATATTTTCTAACTCGTCCGATAACTGCACACATATTCCATGAAGCGGAGCTAGCATTAATTTTACATGGTGACATTTCCGTAAATGGAATGGTAGTTGGTCAGTCTCATCAAGATCATCATGATTAATATTATTATAATAATATTTAGCACCGCGTCTTACTACCCGTTCGGGTTATACGCTTTAGGTACTAATTACACTAATGGACTAGGAATTTGGAAGGTTTAAATAGAGGAAGTGAACACGCATTTGCGTGGAAAACCATTTAGGAAAACCACTCCCAGTTCACCCGACCGAGATTCGAACCTCGATCTCCCCGTCCTCAGCAGTCGAGCTCAATACGACAAGCGCGTTAGCCAACTACGCCACCGAGGCGGGTAAATTAATATTATACAATATGTGAACAAATTCCTTCTTTAGCTTAAGTTTGGTTGAGTAATTTTTGGACGTACCTTGCCTAACTACCCGTCTGTGTCTATACTAACAGGTTAGGGAAGTGTAAGGTAGAATTTAGAGGAAAGCTACCCGCATTTGAATTGAGGGAGAGTGGGGAAAGATTATTTTTTAACTATTTATGTCTGGCCAGGAATTGAAGACTCACCTCCCAGTAATCATAAAAATAAGACAATATGAGACTGTTGCCTTTGTCTGAATGCCCAACGGTGCTGTCTGAATTCAACACCAAGGCTATCAACGACAAACAATGTTATCCCATTTGGAAATGAGAGTGAAATGTTAAGGTGAGAGTTTAAGGAGAACGCGAGTCAAGGGCAGTGTTTCTGCAGAAAAACATTGTTTGGTCAAAATATAGAAACATATAGTTTAATTTTCTACACATGGTGATATCAACAGTTGTTGAATATCTGTTATGAGCATAGCGGCATTAGATGACAACCATTTAAATGAAGAGAAAAAGTTGTCATTAAATTCCAGGACACCCTTGACACCGTGGGAAGAAAATTAAACTCAAACTTGCTACTGGAGCCGTATTTGATTTATTTTGACAAAAATAAGTTTTAATACATATAAACCGCTAACTCTTTAAACCTTAACTTGTTTTCCCCAAATTCCGACCTTAAAACTGTGGTAATTTTTAAAAACACCGCTGGGGAGGAGACATATTGTTTACAGAATTACTAGTAAGAAAAAATATACAAATTATTTCATAATTACACAAATTCTGTCTCTGGGTCATTGAAGAGAGATAACTCGACTTTCCAAATCAGTCCTGATATGAAGCTATTTGTTTCTGTTCTCACAAACGAGCATTCATAATTACAACAGTTCATCGTCTTAGTTATTAAATCTTTTTTCACACTAGCGACAATTTGTCTAAGCGGTGTCGGTAAGATTGCGCCTTCCCAGAAAAAAAAGGAAACTGCACCCTCACATGAATCCTCACACTAATAGGTGGGGAAAATGCACCCACACGGCCTTGTCTGTCTCACCTAAATAATTTTAACAAGGTCGTGTGGGCACACTTTTCTCACTTTCCTCACAACCTCACCATTTTCACCGGCGTAGATCGGTTCATCGCATCCTTTTATTTAGGAGGGGGAGGGGGGTATTTCAAATCGACTCATCACACATCATGAGGTCTGGAGGAGGTCAAAGTGAATCGATTCATCACACCTGTTTCTTTGCCTGTTGTTTAGGTTAGGTTAAGTTAGGCTAGGTTAGGGTTTTCAACGAAATAAATATTAGTGTGTATCTTTAAGCATTTGGTGTGAACGTATAAATTTAAGTTACCAAACTAATTATTGATGACCTTTTACTCAATTTTTTGAATGTAGGCTAGACTATTTAAACACTTTGTTAGGTCATTGGGCGTACTTGTTTTGTAATTGTGTAAAGCAGTGTGTGGGATGCAATTTTTCCCACCAAACGGTGTGATGATTGATAGAGGCGTGCAATTTTCCCACCAAATGGTGTGATGATTGATAGGGGGGTGCAATTTTCCCACCAAACGGTGTGATGATTGATAGGGGGTGCAATTTTCCCACCAAACGGTGTGATGATTGATAGGGGGTGCAATTTTCCCACCTAATGGTGTGATGATTGATAGGAGGGTGCAATTTTCCCATCTAATGGTGTGATGATTGATAGAGGCGTGCAATTTTCCACCAAACGGTGTGATGATTGATAGAGGCGTGCAATTTTCCCACCTAATGGTGTGATGATTGATAGGAGGGTGCAACTTTCCCACCAAGCGGTGTGATGATTGATAGGGGGTGCAATTTTCCCACCAAACGGTGTGATGATTGATAGGGGATGCAATTTTCCTACCAAACGGTGTGATGATTGATAGGGGGGTGCAATTTTCCCATCAAACTGTGTGATGATTGATAGGGGGTGCAATTTTCCCTAATCCGTGCACGCAACACATCCTACTACCTGAACAAGCTATACGCATATGACTGGATGGCCGATGACGCAGAGTTTGAGGTTATAATCCCTGTCGCACGTACTGAGGTTTTTTCCAAAATGGTTTTCCACTCTTCTTACACGCAAATGTGGTTACACTTCCTTTAAATATAGTCTTCCTCGTTCCTACAAGTATTAGCGTAATTAGTATATGTGTATAACCCAAACGGGTAGTAAGAAGTGGTGCTAAAATTATATATATATATATATACTTATTCATTGTTCACTTTATAGTGCTCACTAAACAACTCCATATACATATATTCAACTATTGATAAGAGAAATGGAGAAAGTGCCGGAGAATTGGGATTTGTTTAGTGAGCACTATAAAGAGGACAATGAATACGTGGAAATGCCCGAGATATCAGATTGTGACGCGAAGAACAGTCTAAGCTTGAAACATACGAAAAAGTAGAAGATAAAGTTCTTGTTGCTGTCGCATAGAACTACTCTTAATTTTTAAACCAGGCCTCCACCGTGGTTCGGATTCCACGTTAAACTGTAGGTCCTCCATTTCATCTCACAATCACCCTACCATTACACATTATTACACATTAGCGTAAGTGCGTATAGCCCGAACGGGTAGTAAGACGCGGTGCTAATAATAATAATAATAATAATAATAATAATACAAATTTTAAACTACAGTAGCCCCACGACTTCTTTGGTGCTGACTGACAGCTTTGAAAAGTTACCAGACCAAATTATATATCCCTACGCCGAACCATATGATCTGCAGAAACATGTGTTTAGAAGCTGTCACTTCTGACGGTCAATAATTTAGGTATATACCTAAATGTTGACTGTCAGAAGTCAGCTGTGAGCTGTCAGTCAGCACCAAAGAAGCCACGGGTCTACTGTACCCATTAATGACTTTAGATTAAAAGAAAGCCTTAAGAAACATATGTTAAAGCACATTATATTACTTTATGCTTGCATATCTGAATTTACTATATACGTTATATATGTTGTAACCGACCCCATGGTGTAGTGGTCAATGGACCTGGGTACGGGTCTAGGGGTCCTGGGCTCAATTCTCGGCCGGTACCTTTGGGTATATTTCCCGAAAGGGGAATCACCCCCAAACGGTCGTCAGGGTTTGGTTAGTTAGGCTTAAGTCAGGTTTTAGGTGTTTCCAATGGTTCGACACCCTTATACTCACTATCACCCTCATCTCATCTCATCCCATCGGGACATGTAAAGCGTCTCCATGGAAAGGATGTAAATTCGGGTGACCACAGAGGCTAAGAGGGGTGTAGCCTAGACGCACTACATTATTATACTAGTTGTTGTCAAAATCCTGTTTAGTAGCTGTTATCTCTTTTGGTTTTTCTATCATCGCGTCTTACTACCTCTTCAGGTTATACGTATATATGATAATTACTCTAATGGGGTAGGGAGGCATTTCAGAGGTAATTCACCCGGATTCGCGTGGAAGGAGGGTGGTAAATATCTAGGAAATACCACCCTCAATAGACCAGACTGCAATTTGAACGCCAATCTTCCCGTCTTCAGCAGGTCAGTCTAACACGATAGTGTTGTGTCGCCTTAGACGATTCGGCCACTAAAGATGGTAGTAGGTCTATCTATAAATGAGCACACGTTGAGCTATGATATGTTGAATGTGTAAGAGCATAATTAGTTTAGGGTTTATTCAGGCAAGAGGTTAACCCACGCTTGTACATTTCCTTGGAAGTCAAGAGTGTTGGCTTGCCATCCTGCTGAGAAGAGCATATATCTCATATAGCTTGCATCCTGTTGACGAGTGAGCACGATGCGACCGATGGACCTTCCTGGTTGGTGGAATATCTAGATCAGCAAGTTTGGGTAGTAGTAATAACACATTGTTGAGTGTTTCGGGCCATGCGGAATTCATGAGAGTCGGCATCTAGCAACGACTGACTAAACCATGGAGGCAATAAAATGTGATTAGGTTGTTCACCCCGCCGGAGGGTCGATCGCGTGTCTTTAGGAAGGTTTTCTGAGTCCCGCTATCGTGCGTGCCCCCTCGTCACGGGAGATCTACCTGGTTACCTATGTAGTAGTTTAGTCATCTGACTAGATAAATAAATATATATTATTAGACTAACTTGCCAGTCTTACTCCCCACGAACCACCCCATTCCAACCCCTACCCCTCGGGGTCCATCCCAACCATCTAAGTCCCTATGGTGCCCCGGTAGTGCTGTAGCTAGGGTTGGTTATCGGGCACCCAAATGAAAAGAGGACGTTATTAATGAGATATTTCAAATCTCAAATCTGTTCATAATGTATTTAAGTTTTCTTCTTCCTTAGAAATGTTTTGAAGAAACGAAGGTCATTGTGGGTGATGAAGTCGAAGCAAGCTCGGAAGTTGTACAAATACCTTGAGGATATGGAATTGAAGGTGAAAAAAGTAAAAAAATATCTGGTTATCAAGTTTTATAATTATATTTACCTTTGTTGTAGAAACGCCAATTTAATCTCAACTTCCTGTTGGAACCATATAGAGCACAGTATTTAACACTTAATATGCTTATTGCAAATCTAGCAGATACTCCTGTGCTAAGACAATGAGAAGATTTTTTTATATTGAAAAAATTGTGACGTAATTTTAATTGATACAATTCAATAAACATGCTTTCCTGTGACTCTTATATGTATATTAATAATCCACTTAGGCTAACGAGATATTTCATTGACATATTAAAACACGACTCGTAGAGGACATCAGGAGTTTATCATCATCATCATCATCATTATTATTTTTATTAGCACCGCTTCTTACTACCCGTTCGGGTTGTACGCACTTACGCTAATGTGTAATGGTAGGGTTGTTGTGAGATGAAATGGAGGACCTACAGTTTAACGTGGAATCCGAACCACGGTTCGAACCACGGTGGAGGCCTGGCATTCCCCACATTCACAAGATGTCTTGTCAGAGGTTAAGGAAGGGTTTGGTAATCAAATAAATCTGTGCCGAGACCGAGGATTGAACCCCGGACCCTCAGCACAGAAGTCTGACACCTTACCCCTAGACCGCCAGGTGACCCAGGAGTTTATCAACGAGGCAGTTTGTCAACGTTGTTTGTGAACATGTTCTCAAGAACGACTTTTTACTGCAGTGACGAAATGCTATACCTTGATTTTCTTCCGAGTAAACGCTTTGAGCACCTTTTAGAAAATACAAACATTTTTTTTTGTCATCAACATTGATATCATTTTACTGTATTATTTGTGTTATATTATACATTGGTATTGATAATATCTATCAAAAGTGTCAGCTCACATTGCTTGACGTATGAATACGTTAAAGTAGATTTGATAAATTTTCTAGCTATCATATATGTCCATTCGTATGAAAATATACTGTAACAAGTTACAAGTTAACGTTAACAATACTTTGCATGGTTTAAGTAGGAAATTGAGTTAAAGTTTGTGATTATACAATAAAAGATTTAAAAAAAATTATCTTGTTAACAGTTATTAATTTATTTCTCCTTTACTTCCATAACCTCAAAGATAGAGAATACATTCCCCAAAATGTCGTTTCATTCATTCCCTTTTCTGTTTTGTTCTCTTTATATTTTTAATCGTACACATTCCAAATCTACTTTGTAAACCGAGCCTTTTAGTGCCGTTAAAATAAAATAATCACCTAATTTATGAGTGTTGTTTCCTCTTAGCTAATAACTATTATTAGACAAAACGTGATTCTTTTTAGCAAATAATTGCGTTCTCCGTCACCCATGGAACTAGGACATGGTCGGAACACACACATTAAAAAAGTTCGGTTAGTAAGAGGAGGAACAATAAAAAAACTTAAACAAAACACACAAAATAAAGTAAAAACATTAATTAGTATGGTTTCCTAAAAAAAAATGTGTATCCTCTACATACAGTTTACAATAATGTAACTGAGGCAACACAAAATGAAATATTTGGTCAGAAAACCTAGTTTTTTTTTGCTGGTGAAACAAGTATTTAATATTTCTCTGTTTTAAAGACGACATCCTAGCCTTGGGTGCTAAGGCTCTCTTCTGTTTTAGCCACAAAATGTCCATAGCCGTTGAAGTAGGGTGCTGTTCTATATACTGAGGCGCCACGTCAACTCACAAACAAGCGTTGGAGAGGGACGGTCGGATATACCGAACAGACGGATATACGGATATACAGATATTCAGTTGTCGGATATGGGAAGGTCTACTGCAGTGACTCTGAACAGAGAGGCCGTGAAAGGTTTTTTGGGGGCCTTGAAAAGATAATTTAAAATCCTATTTGCTTATTACTAAGTCAATTGTCTTAAATTGTACGTTTTGGAAGAAAGAATTCGGTGATCGTAAACGCGTAAGTACAAAAGACTCTCGATTTTCCGTGGTTGATGTAGGGGGAGGGGGGAACACGGATAGTAGAACTCAAGGATAATACAAAAAATCCCATCTGTTTACCATCACCATTCAAAATTTACTTTCCTTTGTTTATATTTATTTATGCGAAAAGGGATTTTCAACCATTCAAAATATCAAAATGAAACAGCGAAATCGACTCCAAATCGACACCTGCATGCGAAAAGCTTTAAGTAATACAATTAAAACAAGAATAGACAAATTAGTGGGAAGTGTTCAACAGCAGAGGTCCCATTAAATACATTTAGATGAGTTATTTTATGTTTTTTTTTATTTGTTGTTATAATCATACTAATATAATATTATAAAGAGGAAAGGTTTGATTTTTTGTTTGTTTGTTTGTTTGTAATGAATAGGCTCCGAAACTACTG
>CABEEJ010007151.1:0-33232 GCA_901482245.1 Timema douglasi | reverse complement strand
AAGAAGTTTAATACAATTGAAAAATAGAGAAATAAAATATGTTATTTAGTATTTTATAGTGAAATGTTATGTAATTTTTTTTCGTATCTCCGATCACTGATATCTCAATCACCGATACTTTTGAGATCGAGTAACTGGGAGTTCAGTGATCAAATGGTATCGGTGAAAAAATCACAATCAGTGATATATCGCCCATCTCTACCATCAACGGCTTAACACGGCTAAATACCTTCTTTATGCAAAACTGTGAAATTTGTATTTAATTTAGAACTTAATTCTGCCTATGGTATATTATTTTGTATAGTTTCCACTAACGAGCTGGAAATCTCATGGACAGAGTATTCTCAATAAATGCATAATACCGTATCTTTAATATTGTTATATTAAATCACGATTCTAGATTCAATAAGATCAATTTGAATTCACGCTGATGAATTATCTTGTGAATGGCCACCTCTTTCTCTTTGGTCTCATCTTGACAAGGATTTTATTAGTCCACCGCTACCACGACGCTTGGCGATTAGTCGCAAAGTTGTTAAATTAAAGGGTCTTTGACCTAAGTCGATTACACAACCACACAAATACTTCTTTGCTGGACATGTATATAGTTGTATACTTAACTGCCTCTGGCGGCCAGACATATCTACCATAAACAAGGCCATCTAGGCGCGGTTTCCAAATTCCAAAGAATTTTTAGTGGCCAATCAAATCAAAATAAGAAACTGGAAAAGCTTCATTACGTAACTTGGACTGATCCCTGGGTGAACTGAGTTGACCTTGTATTATATCTTATTTCCACGTTTATTGCAATCCACTTTAGAGTAAAACTATGTCTAACAAAGCTGGTGATACACATATTTCATTTTGGAATGGGCAAAAAATGCCAATTGTTGGGTTGGGAACATGGCAGGTGAGTGGGCCCCCTGTAAATTATTTTACATTAGTTATACAAATATAAATTTACACAATACTTATATTTAAAAAATCATTCATTTTTGAAATAAAAAACCTATTGCTTACTATTGTATAATATTAAATTATGTTTCAACTCTAAAACGCTCCAACTGAATTATTGTATCTATAAAAACATTAAATTTAGGCTGGTACAGAAATAATGATAAAGCATTGTGGGAAAAAAACCCAACTGGAATCGAACATTTTATCTTTTGTGCTAAGTGTAGCGCAGTACCTGATTAAATTAGTGATATCCTTAGATTCAATATCAAATTATGTTGACAAAAATGTTTTACACATAATTGAAACCCTAACGTTATGTCAGTAGTGGCTAAAGGGCATTTTGCATGTGATATAACCTTAGAATATTTATTCACTTATTAATTAGTAGGTTCAATTGTTGTTTTTTTAAACTCGACGGAGGCCAATATTTTTTGGATACTAAATCTTACAAAAATACCATATTGTCGCTCACTAAGTTGTAACCTGGCTGTATATATAGGCCTAGTGCTCAATTGAAATTTGACCTTCACTGCGTGTGAGTGTGCATTCCAAAACAAGGTGTTTTAAAATTACATGTTGTCCAATATAATTGTTATTTGTTATTGCCAGGCACCAGATGAGGTGATAGATAGTGTTATTGATACAGCACTGGAGGCAGGTTACAGGCACATCGATACTGCTTATGTTTATGGGAATGAGGCAGCCATCGGTAAAGCATTGAAAAGGTGGTTTGATTCAGGGAAGATCAAGCGAGAAGAACTGTTCATTGTAACAAAGGTATGGTTGTCATTTAATAATGTTACCATCTAGCCTATAAAGACAACAAAATTGTGTGAGATGTGTTTTTATTAGCTTTAGCTGGCACATTAAAATGAATATAAGAATATTTTTAAAGTTGATTGTAGCGTTTTTTAATGTATTTTACACACACACAATTAAATAAAGTCAGATCTTATTGCAAAATTGACATCTTTGTATTTTATATATGCGAAGAATGGACAATTAGGTCAATTTTGATTAGAATTAACAAAATAGAAACTACATATTTTTATTAAGTGGCAGACATCTTGTTCATTTGACTTTTTTTTTTCGCATGACATTACCAGAAAAAAAAAGTAACCAATCAAATTTCTTATTCTAGAAAATTTATTTCACTCAACCAAAGACTTAAGTAAGTGCTCGATCTGGCTTCTATGCAGGGCTGTGGAGTCGGTATGCCGAGCCTTTCTTTCCAACTTTTCTATTTTTTTACTGTCTGATTTTTAACTTCTTCATAAATGGTTAAAGTAACTTATATTAATTTGTAATAACAAATCTAAAGGAGTAAAATGCTCCAATAAATATGACCTTATGGGAAGCTTCTTTGACACCGTAAATGTATATTTGACTAACTTTGTCAATCCAAATTACAAATATTGGTCATAAAGAATTTTTAAAAAGCATAAAATTAAAATGTTAACATTTTTACTGACTGCCAACTCCACCCAAAATTGCTTCAGACTCAAGAGTCCATGACTCCGACTTTCAGCCCTGCTTGTATGATGTTCTATTGTCACCAAAGGGAAATATTTTTCAATGATAAATTTAGCTGTACTTTTTCTATTGATAGCTTGGATTTGAGTTGATTTTTTAAACATTTTCAGCTAAAATAGGCATTTTATTTAACAACTCTTAATACAAAAATTCAACTTTTTATTTGGCAATTTAATTTATCCCAAATTAGGGTCTCAAACCTTGTACACTCGGAGGTTAGGAAAGTTGTTAAAACTTTTTTGGTTGAAGCAAGCTCACACAGTTTTACATGCTAGCAGCGACAGCCATAGTTTTTAAAAAACTAACTGTCAAGAAAAGTTTATTCATATTAAGAAAATTAAAATTAAAATACAATAGGGTTGAAGCTTTATGTAGACCTAAGTAATATTGTGTAAAATAACATACTTTTTAAAACACCACCACATTGCGAGTGCCTTTTATTCTGAAATGATATGTAATCCTTTTATAGGGCATAGGGCCTACCTACTTTATAATATATAAAACATATGTTTATCATGGTCACATACTGAAATGAACATGGAAACATTAAAGTTTTTGGGAATTATTGCAAGCATAATAATTCTAATGAGATTATCTCCATACACACAGAGGAAATAATTGAGGATCATCAGTTTGGATTTTGACAAAATAGATTGATAACAGATCAGATTTTTACTATTCGGTGAATATTAGAATAAAATTGGGAACACAATATGACAGTCTTAATCAATTAAACATTGATTTAAAAAGGTCAACCTGTTAAACTAGTTGTGGTATGTTTGACTGATACGTGTGGCAAAGTATGGGCTGAATGTTACCTATCAGACACTTTGGAAATACTTAATGGGTGGAAACAGGGAGATGCACTTTCCTCGTTACTTTTTAATCCAGCCTTAAAGTATGCTATTAAGGTAATGCAATAGAGTAAGGATGGATTAACTTAAACGGTACAATGCATATATCAGGATATGCAGATGGTTTAGCTTTGTTGGGTAGTAGTAAGGACGCTATTACAAGAAATAAAGAAATTTTTCTAGGAGTTAGTAAGGAAATAGTTTTAGAAGTGAACACTAAAAAGACTAAATATATGATCACACAGAGAACACAGATTGGGAGTGATGATTTAGAAATTACTGTGAACAACACATCATTTGACGGGGTTAATGAGTTAAAATATTTAGGAACAATTAACTAGCAATAACAATATTATAATGGAAATTAGGAAAAGAATACAGCCAGAAAATGCATGCTATTACTCAGTTAGTAAGTTGTTGACATCTCACCTGCTTTCAAGTAATGTAAAGCCCAGAATATACAAAACAATAATTTTATCGGTTGTCCTCTATGGGTGTGAAAAGTGGTCTCTTACGTCTTAGATGGTGTTCGAAAACAAGATATCTAGGAATATATTTGGTACAAAAAAAGAGATGAAGCTACTCGGGAGTAGAGGGGGTTACATAATTATGAGTTACATAATCTTTACTCGTCACAAGACATTGTTAGGCTAATAAAGTCTCGTAGATTATGGTGGGCAGGATATGCATCACATTTAGGAGAATCTTAAACCATGTTCAGCTTATTGACTCGCAAACCCATTGGAGAAACCTAGACCCAGATGGGAGGATAACATTAGAATGGACCTGAAAGAGATACGGTGTAAAGAAGGAGATTGGATAAAGCTAGCTTAAGATAGGGATAGGTTGTGTCCTTTTGTAGAATGTGCGTCAATGAACTCCTGAGTTTCTAATGCCATAAAGTATTAAGTAAGTAAGTAGAGCTTCTAAATTCCATCCATCATTACTGTGTTTATTTTATAATAAACCTCTGGCATATAACATCGATCAAAACTAAGTTCAATGGGTTTCCATTCACAAATAATAATGTTTTTCTTTAGCTTCCGATGGTTGGACTTCAAGCAGACAAAGTCGAGAAGTACTTAAACCGTTCTCTGGCTGCCCTTCAGCTCACATATGTGGATTTATATTTGATTCATTTTCCTTGTGGTTTGGAAGAAAGGGGGGAAAACCTTTTCCCCCAAGATGAATCAGGCAACTTGATTCTAGACAAGACAACGGAACACGTGAGCTTGTGGAAGGTATGTAGCTACACTACACCTAAATCATATTCTAAGTTAAAATATTGCTGATATGATAAAATTTGTTTTGTTAGAATCATATCAATACCAGAAACTCAAATATTGGAGTGTTTCACATTGCTTTAGTTAAAAATGGATTTTAATTAACACTAACTTATATAACCAATGACCTGCTTCAGTGGCTGAATGATCTAAAGCATCACTCTTGTGTTGGACTGGCCTGCTGATGATGTGGAGATCAGGGTTTGAATCCCATATGGGTCTACTGAGGGTGGTTTTTCATAAAAAAAAATTCCCACTCTCCTTCCACACAAATGCATGTAGATTACTTCCGAAATGGGTGACCTGGCAGTCTAAAGGTAAGGTGTCAGACTTCTATGTTAGGGGGGCGGGGTTCAATTCTCGGCATGAATTTGTCTGATTGCCAAACCCTTCCTTCACCTCTGACAAGATATGTATTAATCCCAACTTGTGAATGTGTGGAATGTCAGGCCTCTACCATGGTTCAGATTCCACGTTAAACTGTAGGTCCTCCATTTAATCTCACAATCACCATACCATTACACATTAGCATAAGTGTGTACAACCCAAACGAGTAGTAAAACGCAGTTTTAATAATAATAATACTTCCGAAATGCTGCTTTCCTCATTCATACCTTATTAGAGTAATTAATAATTATATATGTGTATAACATGAATAGGAAGTAAAATGCACTGATAAAAAAATCTATATATTCTCCCTTACCCTATAAGTTACAGCCAGCACATCAGTACTAAATAATAATTATAATATTTATAATAATATTGTGAAAACTCTTATGTTCTAAATATTACCTTCATGCTTACAGGTGGTGAGGTTATATGTGAAACTTGACTCCATTGGTGAGGGGTTGCGAAGGGAGAGGGTATTGTAATTTAGGCAAATACATTAGAGTAAAATTCTCTCTATTGGGCATGACACATGCTTCACTACCACCATGAAGAAACATATTTAATACCGACCCTACACCTCTCTCATGTTGTCAAAATGCAGAAGAAACTAAACTGAAAGGAAATGTTTTTTGATAAGACATTAGAGACCACAGGATCAGTTTTTATGCCTATTATAACCATGAGTTGTCATTCACCAACAACTTATGAGTGTGTGCACGTGCTGTTTTGTCAATACACACCTCTACAAGTTTCATGTAAAGCCTCACTACCAGTATTTGACATTTTGGTAGACTACATATTTTTATGTCTACTAAATAGTATGTAAGTATATGCAAATAATTTAAATCTTGAGCTAAGTTTGAAAGATTCTTGAGATAAAAATATACTAAAAATGTAATTTTATATTGAAAAATTATTCCTTAACACACAACTAGAAAAGTCGACCAAGATTCAAACTCTGGCCTCCAAGATCAGATGTATAGTTGATCTTTGTTACTTTTCACCCAACAGAGCATGGAAGCACAGGTGGATGCAGGGAAAGCTCGATCAATCGGCCTTTCCAACTTCAACGCTCGACAGATCAAAAGGATTGTGAAGTCTGCTCGTATTCCTCCCGCCAATCTTCAGGTGGAATTACACGTGTTCTTCCAACAGAAAGAACTTGTGGCATTCTGCAAAGCTCTTGATATCACTGTGGTTGCTTATGCTCCAATCGGCTCCCCGGGGATTTATGAGTTTATAGAAAAGGTTGGAGGAGATATAAAAAGGTGAATATTAGATGATTAATCACAGATATTTTTCATTAGAAGGTATTTTATATAGTATCCATAAATATTACTTATGCTCTTGTTCAATCCATTGATGTGCATGGGGTTTTGTTGCAGTATACCAAATTTGAGTCCATTGAATGATCCTGTAGTGGTTAAAATAGCTCAGAAACACAAGAAATCACCAGCTCAAATTTTACTACGACATATTGTACAAAGAGGAATCGCCGTCATCCCTAAAAGTGCAAACCCTGTCCGAATAAAAGAAAACTTTGATGTAAGTGTACAAATGAAATTACATGAAATAAGTTTTGTTTTTGATAAAACGAAAAATTTGTATGATTTTAAATAGAACCTGGAAAACTTCTATTTGCTCTATGTCCTACTACCAATCTAGACTATCCACATATTTACAATAATGTAGTTTGGATAAGGAAGGAATTTAAAGGTAATGTACCCACATTCTTTTGGAGAGATTTTGCGAAAGCACTTAAGAAAAACTTCCCTCGGTACATCTCGATGGGATTTGAGCCTGGGCTTCCCCACTAGTCAACATAGACCAGATAAACTTAAAGCCTAAAGCCTTGTCAACAGAGTTCATACCTGCTTTGGTGGCTGCATGATCTAACACGCTAATCTCATGTTAGATGAGACTGCCGAAGACGGGTATATTGGGGTTCAATCCTGGTCGGGTGCACTTAGGATTTTTCCCTAAATGGTTTTACACTCTCCTTACACACATATACGGGTGCACTTCCTCTCAATTAAACCTTCCTAATCTCTAAACTATTAGTGTAACTAGGCATATAACCCAAACGGGTAATAAGATGTGGCGCTAAAAATAGAGTTTGTAGGCTCCACATCCATATAGTCCTTAAGTCCCTAATAAATGGAAATTGCATTTAAGCAACCACCTGTATCATTAATCCCATGACCGTGGCAACCACTGAGAAAGTCAGAGCCAACGTCCAATTAAATTCTTCAAAAGAGAATGGTATAAAACAAGGCACAAGTAGACATGATCTGTGAAGCAAAGGCTATTAAGAATGCTTATTAGAAGTTTAATCTATCAAAGCGACATTACTCTTTCTGAGAACTTGTTGTTTCTGAGATTTTGTGCTTCTCAGTTGATGTTTTTTAAATTATGAAATAGCTTTGTATAAAATTATAATTTCATTTTGTATTTTACACTGTCATCAGTGCTTTTGTTTTGATGCGTGCACACATATTTACTTTGCTGTGATTGGTAGTCCTTAGCAGTTTGTATTGACTAATCCTTAAAAAAATCAAAGCTGAGTAAACTTCTACAGAGTGTTAAGTACTAAGGACTTAAGGATCAGGACTCTGAAGACAGACAGTGCAATCTGTTAGTGTGACAGTGATCTCTTATGGACCACTACGCTTCTAACGGATAAGGAGTTTGTAGACGGGGCTTTAGTCTTTGTCCTTACTGATGCGGGTAGATTGTGCTTGGGTCAGCCACATCTATAAACTGTCCCTATTTCCATCTCATAGCGCTTATTATTACTTTTGATGTTATTACACGGCCAAATGAGATGTACTATTATATACTAATATTTAAAGTTATATTCAAAATATTTTATATACTTTTTTGCACTCTTAACTCATCCAAGAACAAATAATGTATATAACCTTCTTCCTTTGTTTATTAGAGATACTGGTAAATTATATGTTTGTTGTTTATTTCAGTTTTTTGACATTACACTAGATGACCAAGATGTTAATGAACTAAACGCGTTGGATCGAGGGAAAAACGGGCGCTTGTTTTCAAGTGTAATGTTGAGAGGGTTAGTACTCATACTAAGTAAATATTTTAGCATATTTTAATATTCAAGTTATAACATACTAGCTGACCCGGCAAACGTTGTTTTGCCATATAAATAATTTTTAAGTAATTTCTAGTGTAGACAAAAAATAGCTTACTTATTGTAAGTGTGTAAGAATGTGGTATATGCGTGAAATAGGCATGGAGCGCTGTGAACGATGAGGGAATATAAAAATAACAAAAGGCAAACATTATTTTTAAGTTATTATAATTTATTCCTTAAAATTATATATCATTAATTAATCAATTACGACAGTAACACTAACAAACAATATCAATCTCTTAATGCCATAGCGTGAACAATATTTTTTGTTAGTCCATCTTTAGCTAACACAAACAAACTGGATGGTTTACCCACTCGAGAGCATGCCACGTATAATTGTCCGTGTGAAAAACATGGTGTTCTCAAATCTAAGCCACAAATAGACATCGTTTGACCTTGGGATTTGTTGATAGTCATTGCAAATGCCAATCTAATCGGAAACTGAATACGTTTGAATTGAATTGGCACATGACGATTGATCAGTTATCGACCGGGGATGAAAAATGATTAAATTACTAAAATGGCTATTAAAAAATAGGGGTTGGTGATAAAAGGGTAAAAATTTAGGGTTGTATGTATTTTTTAATGCGACATAATAAAAAAAATAAAGATATTAAAAAAATGTCTAAAAATTATAGAAAAATGTTAAGGGTGGACAACCCTTATCACTAAGGGGTATGAAAAATAGATGTTGGCCGATTCTCAGACCTACTCAATATGCTCACAAAATTTCATGAGAATCGGTCAAGCCGTTTCGGAGGAGTACGGGAACGAACATTGTGACACGAGAATTTTATATATAAGATAAGGATGTGCCAAGACCACTTTTTCTATTTGAGGTAAGCCTGAATCAAATCTGTGAAATATTCTCTAAACCGAATCAAAGTCAGAATAGTTTCTTTTAATTGTGTTATGGTTGAACAAATATTATCCCATATTGTGCATATTTATATAAATGTATACAATAAATTCATTTATAAAATGTTTAATTGTACAATTGTTTATAATGTTTCATCCTCAGCTTATAAATCCAGTTATTATCTCAACTTGCAATTAAATTATTTAAGATTTTCTCATAGATTAATTTGTAAATAGCATAAAAGCATAAAATTGCAACAAGAGAATATACATTAGTATTTTAGCTGTCAACGTATTTATTGGTACAGCTTTGAGCTTGTTGTAGCCGAGTTTTTTTTAAGTGAAGGCAAAAGGTGATATTATTTTGAAGCCTAGTAAATGTTTTCGAAGCTTTCACACATGCCTTGTATATTTATTAATTCAACGCCATGATTAAATTAACAGCATTATCTAAGAAATAGAGATGTGTAAAGGTAGTTTAGAGCAAGTGATCACCCTTTTTATCCTCTTTTCTTATTTTACTTCTTTCTGCTAAAGTAAGTATTGGGATTGTTAAAACAATTGAATTTGAGTTTCTGATGGATATTGGCATTTCATTACCCACTCAACCTGAAAAAGTGGTTTTAGCGATGCAGTTGGTCTGTCTATTATTTGTGTATCTAGGCTAAAACTTGTTATCTAAGTTTTTATAAGGTTCCCTAAGGAGTCTTTGGAATTACTTAATGATCAACAGAGAAAAAATCAATTTTATCAAAATTGGCTTTAACTATTTTGATTAAAATTCATAACTGGGAAGTGTTTAAAATTACAAATAAAATGGTGCATCTTATGTTTCAATGAGAATAACTTATAAGGTACTTTACCTAAGTATTTATCTCCAATTTTTATTGTATTTTCACAACTCTTTAAGATATTAAATAACTTTTTATTGGGCCAGGGATTATTACCTGTATAGGTTATCCACCTGTGTACTAATTAATCTAATGAGTTAAGGATGAGGAAGGTTGAATTTAAAGGACGTGTACACCATTTGCATGGGAAGTGAGTCGGAAACCATTTAGGAAAAACCATCCTCAGTTCACCCAACCTGGATTGAACCACAATCTCCCCATCATCGGCAGTTTAGTCTATTACAAGAGTGATGCCATAAACCATGCAACCACCAAAGTGGGTATGAAATAACTTATTGCAAAGTTGAAGCACTTTTCAAAATAAAAAATAATTTTAAATATACTTTATATACTATATGTTTTTGGCAACTTAATTTTTTAAATTGATGTTTGGAAAATCGGGAGTTTATAGTTATGCTCTTTGGTGAACAGAGATGTTACTTTTCCCTCAATAATGTTTTTTTAATCATGTATTATTTCATCTTTGCTGTTTGGTGGAATAATATTATCTTTTTTTTTTTAATTATGTTCCCACAATATTGTTTAATGAGCTTTAAGTAAATGTCTCCATTTTTGGTAAAAGAGCAAGAATGTCTCTACGGTGCACCATTTAATTTTATTTTGTTTTTCTCCGTTATCTTTTCTTTCTTTCTATAGTTCTTTCCCTATCTACCTTTTTTTCTTTCTATCTATAGTTCTTTCCCAATCTATCTTTTTTCCTTTCTTTCTACAGAAACGAGTAATTAAAACTTAAAAAGTCTACAAGCTATTGCTTCCACACCAAAATTAGAAAAAAAACCTTTCCAACTTTACATTGTTACCACTGTATAGAAGGGTAATATTTGCCTCTTAAAATAAATGATCCCTCATTTCACTGTGAAAGCCATAGTGTGAATTTTTTATTCATATGTTTCTTTAAGGTATCTTCTTTCATAATAGCAATATGTACAATATTTGAATTACACTAAATTGTATTATTTTTCATTGGCATTAATCCTTTACTTAAAGCTACTATGCATAATAATTTAGTTTTGTATTGTCATTACTTCCACTACATCACTTGTTTGGATATCTTGTCAAATCAATGCAATTTATGATTATTATTTTTACAAAATTCCTTCTCAAAATGTTAAAAATAGATCATTTGTCTTCCCTTTTTTTCCAGAATTGAAAAACATCCAGAAGACCCGTTCAAGGAACCTTATTAAAATATTTTTGCTGGCAGAGCTAGGTGTGTTCCTAGCATGCTTAACTTTGAAAAAGAAACCCTTAATTCAATCTTCGAACAACTCAATTTAGAGTGCCTTTTTCACATTGTGGTGTTATTTCTTCTTTCTGGGTGTATGCTGTTGAATATATTCAAAATCTACCGTGGTTGGTTTTCTTTAATTCGATAGTTATAACTTCTAAGCCACTAATAACCAGTATGATAGCACTAAAATATGTTATCGCCAAAAACAAGTTATTTTCTTCAATTTGTACCTGAGTTTGACATTCATGTTAGTATGTGGCTTGCACTGCAGTATAAATGACTGCACGAGTTAATTAAGTGGAAAACAAAGCGAAATTCTAGTACTATCTGTTAAATATTATTAAATAAACTAACGGTTTGGAAACATGAAAACAGTATAGTGTATTCCAATAACCGTTAAATCTTGTCAAAATGTAACACCTAATTGTAATCCTAGGTGTAGCCCTGTGGCAAGAGATTTGGCTCTCCAAGACAAAGGTACTGGGTTTGAGGAGCATTCTCCTGTTGTCATTTCCGAATATAGGTTCTTCCAAAGTAGATTTGTATCTAATGGATAATTATGTTGACTGATTGAATACAATATCATAGTTTAAAAAAAATAATTTCCTCTGAGAAGAAATTAGTAGTGTTTGACAAACTTAATAACTCATAGTGATTATAAAATGAATAATTGCCTAATGGCTCAGAAATATATAAATATATTAATCTTAATTGGCAATCATTATGTCGATTAATCGTTATTCTAAAAGCAAAAGTTAGTGATAAAAAACCCCCGCATATACACAATGCATCTGTGCTGCAGACTATGGAAAGATTATATAACCAGATAAAGAAATATAAGTTCATACTGTTGATCAAACTAACAATCTAGTTCCAACTTTTGCTGGTTATCCAAAGAAGAAACAAGATTCCCTCATCTGAAGGCACTAGTTAAACGATTTCTGAATGTGTTTGGTAGATCAATGGTCTCAGAAAGACTATTATTTTCCTCTGCTGGACTTGTTTGCCCCAAGAAGAGATCGAGTCTTAGACCACGTAAAATAAATAAACTAGTTTTCCTGAACAAAAGCTTGTCTATTGTCAATTATAATTATTAATCAAAGATTAGTATTATCAGAGCTCTAACTGTTGATTTTTAGAATTTTTGTTTTGTTTTAATCACATTAACTGTTATCATTTTCTTAAGAATATTTCCCAATAGTTATTAATAAATAATTGATAAGCGGGACTAATCGGTGTAAATAATCGTAGCATGGACACTTATTTTAAACAATCGACAATCATTTTTACTGAAGCAGTACACCTCTAATAGAAACAAATAAACTACTCTCATCATTTCTTCATACACTCTCCACACTTATAAAACTCGATGCTATCTGGAATAGAGTAAAATCAGCCTTTTGAGGACATTTGAGCTACTTCTTGAATAAAGTAGTAGCGGCTCTGGTCTAGACAACTTAGATTAATGGCCAGAGGGTGGGTTCATTGTGCTGACAACATGACACCCTATATCCGTAAATGTTGGCACTCTTTGCTAATATGCAGCGGCCACTGTAATATGCAATATTACCTTGCTAATTAAGTTGTTTCATAACTATCTGCAGTTATTTATCAAATAATTTTTAAAGTATCAATGTTCAAGTAGGAAGGTAACAGAAAGTAATAAAGTTAAGGCCCTTGGCACTGTCGAGTGCAATTCTAAAGCCTATTTTGGGGGATGGTAGGTGGGAGGGTGAAAGGTGTGGTGTGGCTTCACAACTGACCAAAATATCATTCTGCGCCAACAAGAACAGATGGATCACGGCAACTGTAGATGGCGCTAGCTATTAATTGTTACATTTTCTTATTTTTTTGTTATGAAACCGACAGTTTTCTATAGAAAATGTCAATTTGATCTATATTTGATAACTGTTAAAATTATAGAGGTGTGTCTATTCTTGAACAAACCGTTTTCGAAAAGAAAATTGTAAAGCAATAAAAATTCTTAAAGATAACCGTTTGTTACCATGGCTCTGCATTTCCACGCCAAATGAAATGAGCCAATCACCTTAAATGAAAACTGTTAGTTTAACAGCTTAGCATGAATGTGCTAGTCACTAAAATAAAGAAAGATAAATATTAGCCATACCACACAATTTTTTAGAAATCCATATATAAAAGAACACAATGAGACACTAACTACTTGTTAGTAATTTATTATTCATTCAAAAAACAAAACAAATAGTTAGAATATAACATCACAAAATTACATTTCATGTGTTTGAAGAGATGTATTAAGTAACATTTAGTATGGATCATGATATGGGTATTCAGGTGAGGTTCTGAAAACAAAATGAACAGAATATATTGAACTAAAATGTCACAAAAAAATCTAGGTTAACTTGAAGTTATGTTATATTCCTAAAATAATAGTTTATTCTCAAAGATGATTAATTAAACTAAACCTGCATAATTGATTTAAATATGTAAAAAATACTTTGTTACATTGATTAAGTTTAGATTTGTTATTGTTGCTTTAGATATGTCTAGGTGTTGGAGAAAATAATTGCTTTAAAAAACTATGTATCAAATACAATAAAATGTATAATATATTTGCATTGGGTTAGTGGTCTCTCAATTACTAAAACAACTTTGGGAGAATGCAAGTACGTAAAAACAATTTGTTATTGACGATTAAAAGTATAGTTTCCAAAAATAAGTTTGATTTAAATTTTAAATGGACATGTTGACAAACTAAACTTTTCTCTTATTCAAACAAAGTTCATTTTTTGAAAGATTAAATCATATAAAAAAAATACTATAAGCTTTTTTAAGTTAAGCATCTTTTCACTTAATGAAGTATATTTTGTATTATATGAAATAAAATCCAGGAAAGAGGGACAAAAACACTCAAAAGGAAACAAACAAAATATGGTTTTTATAATGAAAATAAAAACATAGCTCACACTTTACATTGTTGCCATTGGACAAAGAGGTATTGACTACCTCTTAAAGAAAATCACTCGTTTTTGTACAATCCCTCAACCTAGGTTTAATTGTATCGGAATTCGTCAGGAGGGAGTGTGAAACTCATAATTCCACTTTCATAAAAAGGAAACCAAAAAACACAAACGGGAGAAAAATTGTCAAATATTGATGGGATACTTTGGATGTGAAATTATTAGTTTATTTTACATGTTCTTATATTGTAAATGTGGAAATTATAGACATCATTTACAAAGGAACTACACAGTACTGCTATTAATAATTTATCAATGTTTTGAAAATTATCTCAAAGCAAGGACCTTCTGGAGGTAAGTAATTTTGATTAGATAAATCTGTAAAAAAATCATTAGATCCTTTAGCTATCAGGTTTTAGTGAAAGCTATAACTTTTTTAATACCCGCATAATTCTCGTCTGGTTTGTCAGTAACAAGAATCTTGAAGTTCAAATTCCAGTCGGGTGTACTGAAGTGACACTTTATAAATGGTTTGCCACTCCCCTCCCCCCATGAAATTGTTGGTATATTTCATCTAAATTCTATCTTCACAATCTTTAACCTATTAGTGTGGATATAATAAGAGGCTCCGTTGATGGCTTACCTGTCAATTGCAACATTAGCAATTGTACTGCCCTTTTTCCCACGATCTAATAAACTCAGTTCATACATTTCATCTTCTGTAAGTTTAAAATCAAAAACCTAGAAGAAGAAAAAATATATACATACACAAATGTTTAGCAAGGCAATATCGAATATCTTTAAACCAAAACTATCAAAATCAAATCAGAAAATACAAACCATTCATTGATAACACGAAATAAATAATTTGATAAGCTATGAATAGCACACCTTTACCAGTAATTTCAACACACCTTTCTTTACCCCTGATTATGCCACATAGGCCTGGTGCTACAGTTTTTATTGGAATTTTTATAAACAAATTTTTTAGAAAATACTAGTTATTGTAAGCAAAGGTTAATGTCGAGTACACAAAATTAACGTCCTAGACGAACATAGAATCTACAAATACACTTAGTGGGCTGACTAACACAAAAAGAAGGTTAGCGTGAGCACAAAACGACGCGGTCGGTTTGGTGACGGAAAAAGAACTGTGTAAGTGAAAGTTATGTGATTGGCTAACTCGTGATGCTTGAGCTACTGCAGCGCCTTTCGTGATTGGCGCAGTGGTTGGATCGTGCATCTTAGTAAGTGTCTCCAACAGTTATCGACCCAAACACGACGTTGCATACCTGTGTCATAGCAGCAAGGCAAGTAAGATATTCTATGAAAATGTGTTTAGGTTTTAGTCAGCGACTTTAAAAACTATACAATTGAAACAAAAACCATAAATTCTTAAATAGTCTTAAATAGCCCTACATTATAAAAAAAAAGTTAGATATTTGATTTTAAAGTAGATTTTGTAGCCCAACGCCCCCCCCCCCCTCCCAAATTATCTACAACTCAGGTTATTTGGTTTAGTTCTGAAAATGGCCAGCTGGAATATTCCTGCATGTAAACTAAAAAAAGTCATTGGAAATAAAAGGCGCAGAAAGCTCATTTTTCAATGGGGGAAGACCGGACCTCCCCTCCCCCCAACCCTGCCCTTTCTATCAAACTTTTCATCGTTAGCAAATAATGTTTTGAGTAAGTAGTTATGTTGAGTTACTGTGTGGGGAAAGGTTAGTGAACTTACCTAAATAAGCTACAAACTCCACTTCTGATAGTTGTTCTGTTATTTAAGCTACTATTTTCTTAGGGTGATTTCTCAAGTAGTATTTTACAGGTGATAGCAAAAATGTTTGCCTCCTTTTCTCGAACCACACTTACTCGGTTCATTCCAAGAAACATCCTTTGTTATTTGATACCATGCGAATGTATGAGATAAGACATACACTATTTGAAATGTTGACAGACTAGTTTTACAATCGGAAGTTTAACAAGGTGTATCTAGAAGGTGAATATTAAAATATTCATTAACTAATAATTGCTTGATGACACATACAATTAAAACTAAAGTAAGAGTAAAAACTTAAACATTAGGTTTTTATATGTATTTGTGGAACCCCCACCTCGTCCCCCATTAAGAGAGCATCAAACAAATTCCAGGAGGGGGGGGGGACCCCTCAGACTCCCACCTTTCTACGCCATTGTTGGAAACACATGTCCATTTAGAATAGGAAACAAGAAAAAGTGTACCCTGAAATACAAATCAATCTATAATCACCCCAACAGATTTATTATTAACCAAATCTAATTGTACATTACCTGAAAGTTTTCCCTGATGCGACCAGGGTTGGAGCTCTTGGGAATGACCACGATTCCTCTCTGTACAATCTGCCTCAGAAGAATCTGCGCTGGGGTCTTATTGTGGTTCTTTGCAATCTTCAACACCACTGGATCCTGAAGGGGGTTAATGTATGGAAGTCTGAACATAATATACCCCTTGAGTTAAATGGGACTAACTGACTTTATAAAATGAATGAATAAATTTATTATTATTATTATTATTATTAGTACCGCGTCTTACTACCTATTTGGGTTATACGCACTTACGCTAATGTGTAATGGTAGGGTGATTGTGAGATGAAATGAAGGACCTACAGTTTAACGTGGAATCCGAAACACGGTGGAGGCCTGGCATTCCCCACATTCACAAGATGTCTTGTCAGAGGTGAAGGAAGGGTTTGGTAATCAGATAAATCTGTGCCAGGAAATTAATAAATTTAAATAGTGGTTTTAAACAGATGTGTTTATTTAATCAGTGTGCTCAACACAAAGGTTATATTAACTTATTCTAAGGTGTAAGAATTTAGAGGATAACTTGGAGGACTTGATCCTCCATTCGCTTAGAGAGGGAATGGTGTTGGATTAAACGTTGATTTCACCATCACAGTAAAGAGTACAATTTTTGTTTATCTATTATCCAGAAAAAGCAAATTTTTCCGATAATTTTATAGTAGCATGGGTGAAATTAATAACGCACTAAAATTTCCATAGAACAATAAAAAACAAATTTAATGTATTTAATTTATTTGGGGTATCTAATGTGCACTTTCCAAACCACCTGATTATATCGGCACATGATGTATAAACTAAATTAAAGCTAGAACAAACACAATATCCAGCCCCAGGCCATTCATTAATTCATTACTGTGAAAGGGGAAACCCACATTTCATAAAAGATAAATATTTTGGCCATGTCAAGAAGAATCAAACTCGAACCTTTAGCTCAGTAGACACACTTTACTGACTGAGCAAAGGTGTCAGACCATTTGATTATGAATAACACAACACCTTATTCTTAACATGTTGTAATACCTACTTTTTTGGATCTCCTTTATAAACATTGACATAAAAGTCTGGAAATGCAGGTGAGCCTAAAGGAGCGTATGCGCAAATGGTGACATCCAGCGCTTTGCAGAATGCTGCCAACTCTTTCTGTTGATAGTAGAGATGTAATTCCACCTGGTTATTAGAAGGAATAATGCGAGCCGCTTGTACAATACGTTTTACTTGGTTAGCGTTGAAATTAGAGACACCAATAGAACGTGCTCTGCCGGCATCCACCTGCAGCTCCATTGCCTAAAAAACACACGTTAAGATGAATATGACAACACCAGAAATATCAATAATCAAGAACTAACTATAGGATAGGGAAAACTAAATTATACCATAACAATTACTGGCTGGCTATTCTTAAATTAATGCTATACATAATAAATATGTCTTAGTTTTATGTACCATTTATACAAACCATCATAAACTGTTTCCAGCATGTGGCCTGGTCAGTTTAGTAAAATGCCTCCATCTTACTCTATTCTTCCACCACTCTTCCTCCTTTAATTTCTTATACAAATGACATTTATTAGGTTTTATTTCATAGATAGTTTAAGGATTTTAGGTAGGTTTTAGGATTTTTTGGTGGGGTGGGGGTGGGTGAGACTAGAACTTTGTTTTTATCACCACGTCTCGCTAATCATATTGGCTATACTTATACATATTAAATATGTTACTAAGTTAGGATTGATAAGGTTAAGTTGAGAGGAAATGTACCCACAATTGTTTGGAGGGGAAATGGAAAAACATTTAAGAAATTTTGCCCTCCACACATCTGACCGGGATTTAAACCCCGTCATCAGCTGGCCACTCTAGTGAGTGACACGTTAGCCAATTTGACCAACAAAGCAGGTTAGAGCACTTTTCCACACCTTTAACAATGTGATATAAAAATTCTTGCAGTTTTAAATAAACAAGCTTATGCCAGTCTGTACATCAAAACAAAAATAGTTTTTTGAGCTGTTCTTGGTGGCACAACAAACAGTGCCAGGCCAACTCACAGCTGGAGGTGGAGCAACCTCCTCACTCCCTGCCATTGTCTAAAAATCAGATTAAGTTGGGGATTTAGGTGACGCAAGAAAGAGTCAGTGTTCTTGCAGTTTTCATATAATTACACTTTGTTGGCCAAAAAAAATCAAATATTGCTACAAAACAAACACAGAGTTTAATTTTCTTCACATGGTGATCTCAACATTTGTTGAATCTCTTTCAAAGGTGTCCTATAATTTAATGACAACTTCCTCTAATGATTTAAAAAAGGTATCATCTAACGCCATTAAGTTTTTGACAGATATTCAAAAACAGTTGCTATCATCATGTGAAGAATATTAAATTTTGTTTGTAGTGAAGCAATATTTTATTCAGGGCTATTTTGGCCAAAAAGATTTTGCTATTAAAACTGCAAAAACTCTGGCCTTTTCTCACAGTACCTACATACAACCATAACATTAAAACTTTGTGATGTAAAATTCATCATTTGTTTAACTGATTAGAACAGATTAAAAGTTTTTATTTAAAAAACTTAATTTTTTACTTATACATAATTCTAAGATTGTTGGTCACCCATCTTGTGAATTATGAAGTCACATGATATTGCCGTCAACCTACACTTAACACAATACCTTATACAATTCTATAACTAACATGTTCACTTGCATTGCACAATGTATGTAATATAATAATTTATTATCTTGATAAGGTTAGCTTTAATTAAATCTATATTAGTTGGAATTAAGGAGGTGGAGTCCAAACACACCATCACCTCCCATCCTCCTCCTGTTTTGTCTCCTACTTCAAGTAATTACCTATATAAATGCTATGTTTATTTTTTACTGTATTATATAGACTAGACTGTTTCCTGCACTTCCCGCCTTTACCTTATTTTTTGGAGGCAAAAGGACCTATGTGAATCATTGAGGAGCCATTGTGTAACCTTAGCTTAGGTGGGCTAATTTTTTACACTCAAGTGTCGCCGGCGCGGTTTAGGCAAAGCTCCATTTTAGTTGATAGTTTGGTGATATTCTGTAAGTGAACTCATTGTGATGTTAAGTTCCGTGAACTTTAACCTGGAAGTGTCTCTGGGCTGCTTCATAAGTATAGACCAGTGGTTCCCAAATGGTGCACCAGGAACACAAATACAAATGAGGATTTAGATACGACGTTAAGAAATGTTTTTCCAAAACTATGAGGACTTGTGAATTTGCCATTCAAGTTGAAAAATCGACCTAAATTTGTGGAAAAGTACAGTTTTTTTTTGTCTAGATCAGATTTATTCAAAATTATTAAATAATCACATAAGTTTTTTAATTGCAAAGGACTTTAAAAAAATTCCAAAGGACAAGATATTTTCCAAACCTTGTTCGAGTATTTGGAAAAAATCTTAGATTTCATGGGATTCTTGTATTGGATTTTGTACAGATGGAGACCCCATCTATGAGAGGGAATGTGAGAAGTTTAATGTCGCTCATCAAACAGATCTGGTTAGATGATTTTGAAATAGCCTGGACCTTGGAATTAAAACACAAGAGTTTGCCATTGTACTATTTTTGGATAGTCAACCAGAAACAATATTCACAGATATTTTCAAGAGCATTATCAATCCTTTTATAGTTCTGGACAACATATTGTTGTGAACAGTGATTTTCAGCTTTCACAAATATTAAAAACCAGAAAAGATAAAGGCATATTTGTGTTTATGACATTGTAAGAGTTATAGTTATTTAGTTGCTTCATTGTTTTATACTTTTATAGATGTCTCATGATCAAATTATAAAGTAGATGTATTCTAAGATGTTATGAATAAATCACTGCTGGGAGTTGATTTTTTGTTTTAAAGGCATGTCTTAATAAAAAATTCAGTGTGGAGCAAAAATAATAATAAAAAGAATTTATGATTGTGGACCATAAAAAAATGTTTGGGAACCAACCACTGTATAGCTGTTGAGTGATCAAGACAAGACCTACTACTTCAATAGGGCAAGTAATAATAATAATAGTATTGAGCGTCTAGACTACGTAACTCATAGTTCAGTCTGTGGAAAGACTAGCCAGTACTAATATACTGTTGTCTAGGGGATGCCCAAATGTACTAATTGTACATACTTTCCTCGGAGGCTCATCATGTGTACAGATGAAGTGACGGTGATAGTGATAGTGAATATGAGGGTGTGGAACCAGTGGAAACACTAAAACCTAACCAAAGCATAATTTATAAATTCCTAGAGATCATTTGGGTGGTTCCTCTTTTGGGAAAAATATCCAAAGTATCAGTTAGAAATCGAACTCGGGACCCCTAGACTTGTAACAGATGTACTGACCACTAAAACAAGGGGCTGGTTAATAGAGAAAGTAAGTGAAAGTGAGATGACTATCTATTCCTTTCCTACAGTCCAATTTTTTCCGTTTTTGGATCATTGTTACTACAGAGGTTTAATTTGTTCCATATTAGCATGAGTCACGTTACAAATATAAAGGATGAAACATAGCATCACCTTCCACAAGCTGATGAGGTCCGTGTCCATGTCTATCTCCCAGTTGCTCTGATTTCCTGGAGAAGCCTCTTTCTCTTTGTGTCCCACAGGGCTGTGGATGAGGTAAAGATCCACATAGTCGAGTTGAAGAGCCTCTAGGGAGAGTTTTATGTACTTTTCGACACTGCTGGCTCGATTACCTGTTGAAGGCAGCTGTGATGGAGAAAATTAAACTACTAAAATTATAACGCCAAGTAGTTCTAGGTGGGACAAGTTTGATCGGGTAAACCAGGGATTTTGTGCATAAGGGAAAGAAAAACAACAGAAAAAGTGCTTGAATTTGGTTGTCATTCAGGAATTTAAATTCGAGGACCACTCTAAATAGCATTTAGGAGCATATTTTTTTTAAATCGCTGAGAATTGACCATTTTAAACAACTTTCAGGAGAATAGATTTTTTTTTTAATTGCCGGGACTGGACCACACTAAATAGTTTCTAGAGGCATCCAAATTTCAAACATCTGCCAGGGGAAAACCACTTCAAATAGATTCTAGACATATATAATACAAAACAATCCAGGCAAGGACCGCTATGAAGAGCTTCTAGGTGTATTCACATTTCAAAAAAATTAATGGAGGACGACCACCCAAATATCTTGGAGAGGAATCTAATTTTCAAAATGTTTGTTTTCAGGCGAAGACCTAAAAATAGCTTCTTAGTTGCATTAAATTTTCGAACATTTTCCACAATTGAATACTCAGACCCCTTTTTTACTTATGGGGACAATTTGTTCTAAAACTTTTTATAGTCTTCCCCCCCTACACAAATAATGTTTTGCCTTCTGAGTCAAGTACACAAGTGTAAATACTATTTTAACCTGGTTTTTCAATACTTGTAGGTGAGCACACATTACAAGTGGAATAGTGAGTTTCTGATCCTGACCTTAACAAAAAGTGTGATAAGATTGTAGAATGTAGAATAAACTTCATGGTTGAACCCTAAGTTTTTTTAGGGGGAAGGGAGGGGTCCTTTCTGTATGGCTCATAGTGAAGTCTCCCAACAGGAAATGGCTAGGATTTTTTTTTAACTATATAACAAAGACCCATCTTTAAGTAATTTAATGTGTTTCTTGACATAATTGATGTAGTAGGATGTATGAATTGTGTAGGGCGCCAATAGTTACTAGCTCAAGTATTGAGTAGAATACTTACTAACAATACTTGCTCAAGTACCTAATAACATTTGGTGTTGTGTTTAACACACTTTTTACAAAATATTTTCATTCAGAATCATTTATACAAAATCTCACAACCTGAGGAAAAGCCTTTTAAAATATCAAGAAAATTATTGTTGTTTTTTTACCAGTAAAACTCGTAAATTTTTTTGAATTGTATTCTATATGGCCACCCTGGTGAAGTCATTAGTAAGGTTGCAAATGGAGTGAAAGGTATTCCAGACCCCTCCCACAATTTCCCAAATAGTTAAAGTGTGTGTACTCAACTTATAGTCCCAGTTAAATTGAGCTGTTTGTTTAATACTTATTAGTTGATATGTGCCAATGAGTATGGTTAATAACTTAATCACAGTTATCTTATGTAATGATCACTATAAGTAGTGTATGATGTAACAAATATGTATTCTTCTTAAGTCAACAACTCGAATGTTGGTCTGATAGGATTTCTATCCGTCCAGAGATGGGCACACACACATCCTTTCAGCTGGTAGAAATCCCGTGTACTAGCAAAGTTCGGGAAATGTGGTAGTTCCCCTTTGACTTCACACTGAATTTTTATGAACGAGCTCAAAAGGCATTAACAAATTTGCCGGGAAAGGTATTTTCACATGCCTTCCAGGGTTCTTTTACACACCACAATCAAAACGGAACCAACTTCCCTTCCAAAGGAAGCAAGGCCATAGCCAGCTAAAAATTTCATGGGGGGTTTGGTGGCTGAAGGCTAGAAAAAATTCTAAATTTTAAACACCTGTAGAAGCTCTCTGAAGTGTTTTGTATGGCAACATAACCTCCTAACTGCCGAAGTCTAAGGAAAAAAAAAATTTAAACAACTCTAGAAGCTATTTGGAGTGATTTTTTTTTTACGGAAACATAACCCTCTAACCGCCGAAGGCTAAGAAAAATATATACAGTTAAACAACTCTAGAAGCTCTCTGAAGTGCTTTTTATGGCAACATAATCCACTAACTGCTGTAGGCTAGGAAATATTCTGAATATTAAACACCTCTAGAAGTTCTCTGAAGTGCTTTTTATGGCAACATAATCCACTAACTGCTGTAGGCTAAGAAATATTCTGAATATTAAACACCTCTAGAAGTTCTCTGAAGTGCTTTTTATGGTAACACAGACCCCTAATTTGTATGTGTACCTTAATTTTGATAGTGTTTGAACCATAAATAAAGTCATATATACCTTGTTCATAAAATTTCGGGGGGGTAGGGGGAGGGGGTTGAACCCTCCCTCCTCCGCCCGACTACAGCCTTGAAAGGAAGTTGTGCTACAAAGGGTTCGGTAACTAGTCAATTACAATCGACCGGTCGATCTCGCCGCAATTTTCAGTTGATCGTGTAAAAAAAAAATCTTCATTAAAAGTCAATCTTAGAGTCTCCAAAATTTTGTAATACAATAGTAGCATACTTTCAAACAATAGTTTAGTGTAGCTAAAATAACCTTAACTGGTAATAATCAGTAATTTTGTAACTAAATTCAATAACTTAGTATGAAAATATATATCTTATTTATTCTGGATTTTTTCGAAGGGTGGAGATATAAGTATTTGAGGAAGATTTATTTTAAAGTAATAAATATAAGATGTACAACCAAAATATGTTTCTAAGTCGATCAGGGTCTAAAAAGATTGCCAACCCCTGTTCTACAGATTTTTATCACTCAAACAAAATCAGCTGACCTTAGCTGAGTTTGAACCCACGAACATTGAGTCCTGAGGCACTTTACCCCAAGACCACCTAGGTTGACAACATAGACCTATATGTACTTATGACATTGAAAACAATTATTTCATTAAGTAATCACTACACTTAAAGCAAAGGTTTACAGCAATCAAAAAGTAGTTCTGGTTAGTTTACATTTTTTTCTATTTTATAAATTATGCTGTCACGTGTTTTTAATTTGATATTTTTTAAAAATAACTTTAATAATATGACTAATTTTTAATATCAGCCTAATTTAAAATGTGTTTATAAATGATGAGATTTATGCATAAAATAATATTTGTATGGTCTGGGTAAATCTAGAATGGTGATTAATTCTAATCATAATGTTTTAATATTCCGATTAAAGATAAATTACACTTTTATAGTTCATTTGATAGTGGTCAGGAGTCTCTGCATGCAAGTCTTAATTCTTCACTCCTAAATCCAACAGCATCGGAACTTATTTTTAATGGAAATGAAAAACTCTTAATAAGGTAACATAATTGCTCAGATGAAATAATCTCTATGGAGAACCCTTTGGAGCTGGTGTGAGCACTGTTAATCATGAGTATCTTTCTAAATTAATTTTAGATTTTTTATAGTGTATTAATAATAAAGTTATATAAATTTAAAATTATACTTGCTCGAATAAATTATGCACCTTGGTCACAACAAAAAGCTCTTCTCTCTTAATCTTTCCTGAGTCCAACCATTTTTTAAAAGCTTTCCCCATTTCAGCTTCATTTCTGTAGAAGTAGGCTGTATCAAAGTGTCTGTATCCTACTTTCAAAGCAGCATCAATGGTACTCTCTATGCTTGTTGTATCACTTCTCTAAAAACAAAATATAGCAAATTGTAATAACTAAATTTATGCTAATAAATTAAAGTGTGATATGAAGATGTTGACCATCTCATATTCACGCCAATCTATGACAGAATTTTTTAATCATATATATATTTATTTTAACATGATTTATTTTCGTTATTTTAGCAAATTTCGTATTTTTGGATTACTATTTTAAGTTTTCCTTGACATTATGTCTCACTTAGGCCTACATAGATGATTAAACAAATTTAGTCTAATATTTCATGTTCCTGAAACAGAAAGTTGGGTATAATTTAATTATAAATAATATAAATTGCATTTTCTCCTAACACAATTTGTTAATAATTGTTGAAATAGTTAGGTAAATCAATTTTTTTTAAATTTACGATTTTATCTATATGAAAGCGTATAACCCGAACGGGTAGTAAGACGAGGTGCTAAATATTATAAATGATCTATATGAAAGCACGCAACAAATTTGAAGCTCCTGCGTTGTGTTTGAAACAACACAGGCAAGACATTGTTAGTATCGACTACAGAAATAGTTTATTAAATGAAAAAGAGGTAGCGTGAGAGTTCATACCGAGAGGAAAGATGAGTAAAATAAAGCTAAGGCCCCTTTACACGATCAGTATTACAGAATCAAGATTATTTTGTCAATATATTGCGTGAAAAATCGACCTTGGACGATCAATATTATTGTGCAATTGTTCAGTCTACATCCGAAACTTGTTCGTTCGAGAATTATGTCTCGAATAAGCTTCATTTTTCTCATCACGGTTCATATGTTCCTCTGATTTTATATTTTCACAAAGCCGGCAGTGACTTACAAGTCCTAAAAATCAAATGATCACAATACATACTCATATCTCTGGCATTCTTTATTTATTAATACATATAGGCTTACACCACACAAATAAAATAATTTCTGTTATCTTTATGCATTTCAAAAGAAATATTTTTTCCTCTTCTTTATTTGTTTCTTTTTTCTCCGAAACAGACATTGCCGGTATTTTAGGTTAGAGAAAACAGAACCACTAGAGGGCTATATTGCACAATAACTGGCTTATACGGTTCAATAATATTGACGAAGCTTCAATATATCGACAAAGCTTCAATAAATATTAAAAACTTCTAATATTCCTCAATATATTGCACAAACTTTCAATATTACCCTTACACAGTAAATATTATTGTGAAATACGGAATATTGTGCAATAATATTGACCGTGTAAGGGGGCCTTTACACATTTAGAACAATGTTGCCAAATGTAGCTCACGTAGCCGATTCCACACAGCAGTTTTTTTTTTTTTAAACTAGAAAGTTGAAAACGGGATAGTTTTTGAAATCAGGAATAATTTACTAATACGGGACATTGTAACAAAAATCGGGATTTTCTCAGGAAATCCGAAACAAATGGTCACCTTAGTTATTAAAAAAAAAGCAACAACTTGTAAATACTCACGTTTGTAATTTTAGCGAATTTTTAAATCGGTACGATTGGGAATAAACTATCCCTGCTCTGATCAACAATATTACATTTCTATGGCCTTGATTCCTTTATTACCTTTAAAAGATTAAAACAGATAGTAAAATTAATAATTAGATATATTCCTAGATCAAGGACTAAAAAATAAGGCACTTCAAATTGTTAATACCTACTTGAAACATCCCAAGTCCTACAAGAGGCATCTTATATCCATTTTTGAACACAACACTGTCTACTTGTTTATTCGCCATCTTATTCCTGATGTATCACTCGTTTGTCTCGACACACTGACAATCACATGTGCTTCAATTGTAGAGATGATTTATGTGAGTGTTTATATAGTTGTGTGAACTACTTTGACCTTCAAACATAAGAGCGCTCTTTGCTGTTAAAGATAAAATGGTAGGGATATCTAATATTTTACTTAATATGTCACCAACAAGTTAATACCATACTTATTGCATTTTATTGTGAAACCATAAGATCTAAGAAATTTCAACCTTTCCTTTTATTTTGTCAAACGCGTCTTGATATTCGCTTGGGCTATGTGCACATGAACTAATTACGTTAATAGGTTAGTGATGAGGAAGTGCAACCAAATTTACTTGGAAGTATAATGGAAAAATACTTAGGAAAAAATCATCCTCAGAACACCCAACTGGGATTCTAACCTCAATCCCACCGTCATTGGCAGTCCAGTTTATTGCGAGAGTGACGTCTTAAGCCATTCGACCACCGAAGCAGGAGACTTTATTTCAATTGTGGAAAAATTAATTGGCAAAGTTAATTAAGTGTTATAAATAAATTAATACCAATCTAGGTTTATTAGCATCATCATTAACACGGTACAGATACACCAGGTTAAAATGGCTGCGCTCATTTAGAGAGCTTGAGACCTTCAACAAGAGGATCATCACGTGACAACATCGCTATCAAGCAGGCATTAAAAAAACTGTTTATTTTAAAGAAATTTTGATTCAAAAGCAGACTACAGCGCCGGGATAGCAAAGCTGTTCAAGCAACAGGTTGCGTAAGAGCTAGGCACGTGACACTTTACATGTATTAATAGCAAGCACTTTCTGATGTAGGATCATTAATGACGACCCTCAGAACATATTTGCATTTCTATATGAACTGGTGTGTTGTTTACTACAGTAATTGTGGTATTTTATACTGCCGTGCTCCAAGATGTCGAGATGTGTAGGCCACCCGCCTAGCTCCTATGCAATCCGCTGTACACGCATGCTTAAACAGCTTTTCTGTCCCGGCGCTGTACGCTTAAACTCTGAACAGAATTTAATGGTATTAGCATAAGTCTCCGAATGTAAGGGTAAAGGGATTTTGTATTACTTTTAGTTCAAAATGTGCAGTTTGGGCTATGATTTTCCAAATACTCTGTATAATACTATATTTTTGTGTGCGTACGCTGTGATATTAATATCACAAAACTACAACTTAATATAAGCTCTCACCGTTTGCTAAGTAAATATTATGTAGTATTAGTTCAACTTATTAAAAAGGGGTGGGGGTGGGTGAGGTTTAACTAAACTTACTGCTCGGATTTACGAAATTCTTACAATATTCGGACTACTGGGTATTTTTTACGTTAAGAACAACCTCACTGAACTTATCTGGCTGTCATAACAACGTAACACATGACTTACAACCTACACTAATAGATGGACAGCATCAATACTTAAGGGAAAAACATAAATAAACACTTCAATAATTATGCGGTAAATTTTTAATATTTATCATGAAATAAATAATATTTGATATCATTTGTTAGATCATTCACGTAATCTTGTTTTATACAACATCTCCTGCCTTTGGAGATCCGATAAATACAGTCAAGGTAACATAAATATAATTAAAATGTAAAAATATAAATATATGTCAAATTTTTTATATTAAATTTTAAATCTGAAAACAATGTTCACTTACCAATGTTAAGAGAAATATTAAATGCAAATAAAGAAATATAAATGTTGTTTTCAAGTAAACTAAAATGTATTATGCTCCCAACTATTTAAATTAAATAATTAAGATAGAAAAAATTAAACAATTGAGACTTTAAGAATAAAATATTATGAGTTTAACAGTGCCTGAAATCATGACAATTAAAGTTGACAAAAATAAAATGATTAAAAATATTAGCTTGTTAAAATCGTTATGTAGATAATAGCTTTGATATTTGTAGTTCAATTTTTGTAGAATATTTTAGACTAATAGATGTTCTTAGATTGCTTGAAATGGGGTGGAATACATCTCAGATATAAAATAATAGAAACCTCTCACTCATTGAGTCGGTATTCTGGTGAAACAAAATCTTGTAGAAAATTATTGAAAATTGAACATCTTCATAATACAGTTATTAATTAAGAAATTTCCTCACACACATTCCCAGTCGTAGTTGGAATCCAGTTTTGACATCTTTAAAACGGCGCTAAGATAAAGAACTTCTATCAAAATTCAAATTGGACCAGTTCACTTCAGCCAGGGATTGTTAAAAGAAAGTTCTACACTTGACCACCCTGACACATTATTGTGATAGGGATGTGGAAGGTAAAATTTAGAGGAAATAATAGAACATACATCTTCATGGAGGAAGAGTGGGAAACAATTTCGGAAAAAAATAACCTCAAGACACCTTTCCAGGAGTATTTCAAAATGTATATTTTCAAATGATTCTATCTCTATTTTCATAGCTCAATCATTTTCCACTGGTTCTTTTTTCAAATTCAGTCTCATAGTGGAATACTAGGGAATGACAGGAAATCTGATAAATTTCATAATTGAGGAGTGGAAAACCCAATGTGGCTAGGTGCTGTAAAACAATAAATTGGTGTTTTTTCAGCTAAAAATGTACACCTAAAATAGATATATTCACAATGCATCTTAAAGGTTTGAAATACTTATCTTAGGTAATGTTTGGGCTCACTCGCAGATCTTCATATTAAATGGGTTGGTTTTCTTTAAGAATTCAAAATTGTTCTAATGGCACATAAACCGTTTGGAATTATCACTCTTCGATTTCGCATTATAATTAAGTCCGACCCATTTACAGTACGAGTATATATTCCATTTACGGTAGCAATTACTCTCTGAAAGGTCTTTTTTACTACCAATATTCTACTATATAATAGATTTTTGGTAGGAAAAAAGGCCTTTCAGAAAACAATTCCTACCGTGAACAGCGTTAACACCTGCATTACAGGCAAGTCCATAGTAAAAAATAGCAAAAATAGCAAAAATAATAATATTAATAATTAATATTAACTTAATTTATCTATGATTTGAATAAAAAAGAAAATACGAGTAGATTGTCTATTCTAATGTTTAAGTACATTTAAAAAATAGTTTGGGAATTGTATTCATTATTAACAGGCAACAAAGCTGGGTAGAATAAGACAAAATGTTATCGACAAAAATAAAAGAAGGCAGAAATGAGTCAGCAAAGAAAGAAGGTGGGAGGATCCAGCTATCAACCCCCAACTTCATGTAGTTTGTGAAAATATTAACAACGGCCATTCAGAACAGCCTGCATGGAGATAAATGCGTACTATAAACACTGTGACGTGTGATTGCTTTTAGTTTTGCTAATTTAGTGTGTAGTGTAGACTAATGTTAAATAGTTAATTATTGTCTACATTACGCTGATATACTTCGCACTGTACGCCGTAGTGGCACGCAATTAGAGGTGCAATGGTAACCTTCTAGACCTACCTATAGCTTATCAACAGAAGGAGATGGTAAAGAGGAAGTTTACACGACATAGAAAACGGTTTAAGTGATGATAAATGTAATGTACAAGAAAATAGAGATTACAAAAGACAGTTTTTATACGTTTATTTTCGTCTGTATTAATGAAATGAAAAAACGTAGACACAGTCCCCTTAACAACACAGGAAGAAAGTGACTACTGAGAATGCGAGAGAACAAAGTATAATTTAGCTGCTAAACTATTGAGATATAAATCATTTTCTGTTTGCGCGGTACACAAACCACTTGTACAAGTAACATAACAGTGTCAAGTGTTATTAAAAGCAACATAATCTTAGATAAACAATTAGGTGAGCACCATAAATAATCTATATACAAACATAACAGGCAAGGCAATACCAATAAAAACAAACAAGATGGAAAGATCCCATTGGACAAGTCAGGTTTTGAACCCAAAACGAATTTACTCATAATTTGACCCATATATATGTTCAAAAGAAATATTTAAACCTAAAGTGAAAATTTTAACAAACATATTGTTAAAGTTCAAAAACGGTAATTTTGACAAAGATTTAGATTATTATAGGCCGAAAGAGAATTTAGAAAAATATACAGATTACAGCTGTTGCAGATAGTGCCGCTTACCTACGCTGAAGTTGGTGGTATAATGAGTATCCATACAGGTTAAACATGCCCAATTATAGCCCAACAACACAATAACGTGATCTCAGTGATCTCAGAGATGGATTAAACGGATCGCTAAAAGAAGGCGTGAGGGGAAAAGGGTGGAAATCATGGCATAAGCGTATACCAGCTGGAAACTTTGATGCTGATTCGCTCCTACATGGTGATTAGACTAGTAGAGGGGTTGTTTGTAGGCGTCAAGAGTTTCTTTTCCAGGCGAGGATAAGAGGAGGTGTGGATTATGATTTTTTGGACATAACAATTTATACGATCATATGTGCTGAGGATAAAAGGAGGGGATAAGAAGGGAACACACAGTTCCTCCCATAGCGAACATGCCTAGTAAGTTCTAGAGAGGGCCGGTGACTTCGTTGACGTCATATG
This sequence comes from Timema douglasi, assembly GCA_901482245.1. Lineage (NCBI taxonomy): Eukaryota > Metazoa > Arthropoda > Insecta > Phasmatodea > Timematidae > Timema > Timema douglasi. The sequence goes on along the minus strand of CABEEJ010007151.1, from coordinate 2,218 downwards.
TAACGCGCACTCGCTGGAACTTCAGACGTTTAGGATGGGAGGATAAGATACTCCATTTTAACTTCTTATTTCTGGTGCCAACATCGCCAAAGCAGAATGTCTGCGGTCAGTGTAATGATTAATCAAGAAAATATGCTCTATCAAAGACAGTTTTAGATGGTGTTGGGATATTGTTCGTACACTCACTTTGGTCGAATTGATTAAACTTCTTTGTAACGGGTGAAATACCCCACAACTTATTCTGAAAGCTAATTTTTTTTTTTTTCAAGTTAACACATTGTATTGCAATAAATGAACAAAATAATAGAGTCTAGTTTCATTTTTATTAGGAAGAGCATAAAAACTACAAACATATCCCTTTATGCTGTCAAAATTGAAACAGCTGACTGTAGACAGTGTCATCGGATGAGCATGTTGACCACCCTGGTCACAAACAACCTCGATATCTTTGCATCATTTTTCATCATGTGGACAGAGTTGACTCAACCTTATCTCCAAACACAAATCTTTAAACAGCTAATTTTATTAGAAAAAATGAAATTGTCTCTGATACTATCCAGGCTGGGTTAATGGCGGTGGAACCTTATTTGCTATGGGGAAGTTGGGGAGTGGACAATTAACCAAAATGGTGTTTTGGGTGACTTATCCTCCCTTTAATCTAGAGGAAGTGTACCCACATTACCCGCCTCTGTGGCGTAGTTAGCTAACGTGCTAGCTTCATGTTGAGCTAGACTGCCAAGGACGGGGAGATTGAAGTTCGAATATCACTCGGATGAACTGAGGGTGGTTTTTCCTAAATGGTTTTCCACTCTTCCTCCACGCGAATGCGGGTTCACTTCCTCTATATTCAACCTTCCCAATTCCTAACCCATTATCGTAATTAGTACTTAAGCGTGTAGCCCGAACGGCTAGTATGACGTGGCGCTAAGACTATAAAATGTAATTTAGGATTGGATTGGCCTATATCAACTATCTTGTTAGATTATTCTGAAAATTGAAAAACGACACCTGGACACGGGAATCGAACCCGTGTCCAGGTGTCATTTTTCAATATTCAGAATATGATATCTATGAGGGACTATCCCCACTAAAATGCATTAACAATAGTTTCGGCTATTTGTTTCATCAATATCTTGTTAGTCATGTGAATGAAATTAACTGGTTCCTAGAAATCTGGACACGCACATGTTTACAAACTCAACGTAGAAGCAGCAAATTTATACAACTGTTCAGTCAATTTTACATTCATATGCCAACCATTATACTTATTCGTTTGCTTACTTCAATAGGCTGCAATTATTGCCGATACATTGTTAAATATTTAAAAATGTATTTCATGTGCAACAAATTATTATATTATAGTATTATTTCTGAAGAAACAATCTAGCTACCCTTAGTGGTGGTTTTTCGGTCTAAAACGTTATTTATACTTTCTTTATAATCTTTGTCACCGTTAGTGATTATGGTCGGTGTTAAAATCCTGCCAGAATTCATTGGCATGAGTCAAGCAAATTAGCACAGTCGGTAGCTCGATTCCCGGCACGATTGAATATTTATATTTGGTAAATTGTATGTTGGGGACTGACTGTTGGGTTTTCCTTAGATTCTAAACCAAAAGACATATGTTGAGATAATCAGGGTGTTTTAAAAATTTCACGTAAGATACACCCAATCAAAATATTATTATCTGGAGTCTGTATTATAAAGTAATTTTTTTAAATAAGTCCAGGCAAATACCGGTTAAAGTTACGTAATCTTAGCAACTTTCCTTATCTTTAAGGCATAATATATTTATTTAAATGAGTAAAAGTTGCTGATAGCCAAACATAGGTGCTAGACGTAGCACTGTAACTATACAAATTACAGCTCTGTTGAACTTAGCACAAACGAATCCCCCAAATGATAACAATAAGAAATGTGAACTTATGTCCTCTTGGAAAGCCCAAGCACAACTGTTTGAAACGTACGACATAAAAAGTGTGTCTACCAGTCGTGTTCTATTGGTGTTGTGTTTCGATCATTATTTTATACGAATCTACATGGTGGTTGCTGATTTAATCTCAAATGTTGTAGAACGTAAAACAATGGTTATAACCAACCGCTTCTTATTATTAAAATCAATGTAATAATATAGAGAATTACTTAACAAATGTATTTATAAAGAAAGTGCACACACATTTACATGGGTAGAGGAGGAGAAAACAATTTATTTCAACTG